>WAAE01011718.1:26450-48475 GCA_013400495.1 Nicator chloris | reverse complement strand
CTGTCACCATCCCTGTCACTGCTGGGGCTGGCATGGCCCTCCAGGACAGCCCCACACTCAGATGAAGAGTCAGGTGCTGCAGTTGGACACCTCTCATCATTTGAGACTCATTAAAGTTGTGGCAGGAGTTCTGTAGCCTGGGATGGGTGACTCAGCTCCCATCTGCTTCTGGGCAGCTGCCACAGCCCATCTGATTTATGGACTCAGGAAACTTCAGCTGCCTGCTCGTGACCAAGGCCTGCCCAGAAACCTGGTGTTGGTGAATTCAATGCTCCTGTGGGTGTCTGTGTGTCAGGAATATTAAAAACAACATATCTCACACAATAATACGCCTGGCTTGGGGTCACAGTGAAAAGTTTCTGACTTTACTGGCAACAATACAGATACTTCTAAGTTTCTTTTTACAGTCCCTTGGAAATAATGGATTCTGCTTCCTTTTACATGCTGTTATGAATGATTACAAGATGGGGACACTCCTTTATGAGCCCTTTCCAAATCATTAAAAATACATATATTGAGCTACCCAGTGCTGTAAAACATGAGTCACTGTGCAGGTCATGAAAATACTTCTGAAGGGTATAAAAAGTGCCACTCTTTCCATTTTTAATTAGTTTCTTTTGTGCTTAAGTGCCTTTAACAATGAGAAGGTGGCAAGTTCATTTTTTCATTTTGCATACAGGCAGAATGCACCAATAGAGCATTAATAAGGCAGAGCCCTTTCCCTAATCCAGGAGTTTTTTACTCTGCCTTACAGCAGTCCCTCTAAGACATCTGCATGCTTATGTGACACCAACTCACTGGTAAGCCTCCATCATTAAAAGCGAAATGTGAACTGGAATGTAAAAGAAAATATGAACTGATTGCTGGAGTTCCAATTTCTGACTGAAAGTTGTAGGACTCCTTTGTTTTCCTCACTGTGTCACAGAAGGAAAGAGAAATCACTGCAATATCTCACTGCAGATCCACAAATGCAGGTGAAAACATGAGAAGGATGCAGAATTAGCATCCAAATACCAGAAACCAATCAAAATGGTGATGGCAAAAAGCTGTAGTGCATCGCCCTGTTTTGATACATTTGACTACAAGTTCAGATGGATCTTATACCCATTCCTGCATTTAAGTATTTTATTGAAATATTATTTCCAAGACAAATAAAGTGAGAAGCTGCTTCGAAGTTTAATGGATATTTAGTTACAAATGGACTGGCTATATCTGGCCAACCAAATTATCTGGTGTGCAGCTGAGAAACATAATTTCTGAAGAAAAGCAATATAAATAGAAACAAAACCAGTCCACTTCACTATCTCTTGAATGTTCCTCTGGGATACCAGAGGACTTTGGGACCAAGTGCATCAGTTTTTGGTTGCCTGGAACATGCAGTATTGCAGGGGAATAAAAACTTGTCCCAGAATACTTGGGCCAAGCTGCATCACAGTGCTGCAGGGCATTGAAGAAGCCCTGTGCCTGCTGCCTCTACCTCAGCACCTGGATCCTGGAAGCAGAGGAAGGAGCTGGGGGCTGTACCAGCTGTCAGAGCCTTGGGCTACTGGGATTGAGAGGTATCCTGGGCAGGCACATTTTCATTTCTCTGTCTGGTTGCCCCAGCTGAGATGGCCCAGATTGTGAAGAGAATTGCCTGATCCATGTCCAGAAGCCAGCTCCTCTCTAAGCTGGGCTCTGGGCTCCAGCAGAAGATGCAGTTGAGCTCAGACTTGGCACTGGGCATCCCGTGCATTTCCTGCCCAGCAGATGCAGTGTGTTAATGCCTGTCCTCAGCAGCTCATTAAAAGGCACTGGGAAACAGATGACAGAGCAGCTGCCAGGGGAACCTGGTCAAAGAGTGGCCAAACAGGCTCCAGTTACTCCTGCTTGGCACCAGGCACATGGCAAGGCAGAGGTGCAGCTGGGAACTTTGTTCACTGGGGATGGCACATCTGAACATTCCTAAATGATTCTTATACTGCTCACCTGGTCATTCTGCTCCTGAGAGGGAAAGAGCTGGAATATAGGATGCTTGACCCTCAATTTTAGTATATTTCAGTGAATTTTCTCATTTAATTGCTTGTGCAATTTTTCCTTCCCAACACTTGGTAAGAAGCACAAAGTGATGCCTGTGAGAGGAGTGAAAGCCAGGCCCCCTGTGTGCACAAACACAGCCACGACAGGGTCTGAGTACCCCCTGCCTCAAGCTTTGATCCCTCAGTGTGGGCTCCTGTGCCTTTTCCATAGCCCTGCCTGCAATTTGACAGTGAAATGCTGCAATAAGGCTGGTGTGCTGCAGGAACCCTGCAGAACAGTCACAAACCCCCATTCATTTGGGGTAATCAGCCACTGATAAATCAGTTTACCTGAACCCAGAGCCCTGTGTGAGCAGCTGTGACACTGTGCCACCTTCCACTTGCCACACTTTTTAAACAATCATGTCTTTAGACTGTCACTGTCACTGTCACCACTGTCACCACAGCCAGCATTGTTCACTTGCACAATATGAACACTCAAATTAGGTGACACACTCATTCCATCTGTTAGTTTCTCATTATATTCACTGATAGCTGGAAAATCTGCAGGAGCCAGTGTTTTCCCTTGAGAAGAGAGCACTGGCAGGTGACAACTCTGCTAGGTTGTGGTGAGATCTCCTGCCTGGGTAAAAAGCCAGAAGAGCAGCTGGCCCCAGCTCCAGCCTCAGCTGGAGCATCAGCAGAGGCAAATCTGAAGAGCAGCCACACCGTGAGACCCTGGGAGATGGGAGAGTTGAGAATATTAGAATATCAGTGCAGTGGAAACTCCACAGGGTTGGTTTTCTTTCCTAAATGCTTATTATGGAAACGTGGCTAAGGTGGATTTCTTTAAGAAGGGAAAATATTTGCACAAACTTATTTGGAAAAAAAAATTAAAAATTTTAGGATTGTTTTCCTGAAAACTGAAAAAAAAAAATACAGACTGAGATCCTTACTCATCCTAGTGCAAACTTCATTTAACTTAATATTGACAGAGGCAAATGGCTGAAGTGTTAAAGATCAGAAAAATAAATTCACTGGGATATGAATTTCTGCAATTTTCCTATTTTACTGCTGATGATTGTAGAGAGAAAATCTGGGCAAGATATTGGCATTGGGGAAGATGTTCTTTGTTATGTTTATTACTGAGTGCAACTTGTGTGCAATGATGAGGAAGAATGAATCAGTAAATAAAAGCTGATCTGGAAATGAGTGCCTAAGATGGGGGTACACACCTTCCCAACTTTTTTTTTTGGTAAGTTTTAACTGACCATTTAGTTTTACCATGAACGATTTATTCAGCTTTAATTTTAACTTTAATTTTTAACGGTTCTGAGAGAAACTCTTTAAAATACATCTCTGGAGGTTCTTCCACTTGTGGCATTATTCTATTTTGGTTTTCATAGATATCAGGTTATAACCCTTCCTAATTAGATTTTGGTAACGTTTTCTTTTTTTTTTTTTTGATGAATATAAAATTTCGAAAGGTTAGACTTTTACTAAAAATGTATTTATAGAAACAGTCCCTCTGAGCCTTATACAACTTAATCACTCAGCTCATTATCTTTCTGGCTTCATTCTCCTCCTCTTGTCCTCCTCCCATGGTTGTCAATCCACCTGGGTACCATAAGAAAATGTAAAAATTTTCTGCATATTACACAGTTTAAACAAATCAACTAAAACCCCTCAGAATCCTAGGAATGTTTTATTGATTTTTCTTTTGTTGTTGTTGTTGTGGTTGGGGTTTTTTGTTTTGCTTTTTGTTTTTTTTGTTTTTAAATTCTGGAGTATTTCAGAAAGCTGTGCATGGAAAATGCAGGTCTAATTTACAAGTGTCTCATCTGGTGGGGATGAGCTTCAACTAAAGAGCCCAAACCAAGACTTGGGTCCAAATTATGGATGCACTGCCTGCACCTCTCCAGTTTTCTCCACAGCTGTCCTTTCTTAGCTCATTCTGACAATTCTTGGAGAGAACAGGTATTTCTATCATAGAAATTATTTTGATGAAGGTTTTTTTCTTGAAACACCTCGTGACCTTAAAGTAAATAAAGGGAAAATTCAGACACCTGCAACAAGATTAATTTTAACACATATGGCACTTCATTTTTTTTAAGGAGTGCTGGTGTGGATGTTCATGAGGAATTGATTCCAGTGTTTTGATTGTCTTCATTATCCCATTATTGCCAAACCCTGTGTGACCTTTCTCCCCAGTTAAACCAGTTGGGTTTTAGGGATCTGCATGCAGCACACCTGGTGTTTGGTGGAGTTCCCTGCTGGAAAGTCATGATGTTATGGGCAGAACTTTGTCTCAGCCTGGCTTGGAGCTGCTGCCTCCCTCTCCAGCTCTCATCTCTGTGTAGTTCCAAAGCAGGACTGGCTTTGTTCTTAGGCAGCCCCTGTCCCCAGCCAAAACGTGGAGACAAATCCCCCAACTTCAGAGCAGCACTCTCAGATCTGTCCCACAGAGCCACAGGAACATTTAGCTTGGAATGGACATCATGGGGACATCTGCTCCAGTGCCCCCAGCCCAGAACAGAGCCAGCTTGGAAGTCAGATCCATTCTGGAGCTCGTTCCAGTAGCTCAGTTGCTCCTCTAGCCAAGCTTTCAGCATTTCAAAGGCTGGAGATTCCCCAGGCTCTCTGGGCTTTGCTCCATGTTAAACCACTGGCACTGGGAAGAGTTTTACCCCAGTCTCTGAGCACCTTTCCTTGCTTTGGGAGGTGTCCATTGCCTGCAGCCACCACACTGCCACCCCTGAGAGCAGTCTGTCTGTTCCCTGACACAAATTTCCTCTTGACCCTCCCTGCTCCATTTCTCCCCAGGCTTTCACCTCCACCCCCCCATCCCCTCTGAGCACTCCTTGCTCCCCCAGCAGCCACGCTGGCAAGGATGGACTTGCCCACTCTCTCAGGGCTTTCAATGCCTGGTTATTTACTATCAAGCAGACCACTATGACTCCCTTCCCTTCCTGGGAAATGCCTGCACACACTTCTCTAATTTTCCTTCCATTAGGGAGGAGAGGAACAGGTCAGTTCCCCACTTTAGATTGCAACAGGGCCTGTAAGAAGACAAAATTCTTTGTCCACTGTGCTGGTGAAACCTGGGCCAAGCCCACAACCTAATTTCTCAGTCCATGAGGATGACTGCTCTTTCCCCATCCCACCCTGGTGCCTTAAATCACCTGCACAGATCAATCCAGGCCTCTCACTGTGCAGAGTTTGGCAGAAGTCAGCATCCAGAAGTAGCAGAATTCTTTTCTAGAGCACCTTTATTCCTCCTGGATTAGTACAGCATCCTTATCAACAAAATATTTCTTATTAAAGTTCAGAGACACTGCACATCCCTTTTTGTTGGTTGCTTTCCCTCGTGTCTCCTCCTGTGTTTTAATAATCTGTGCTATTTTTATTTATCGTGAGCATGTAGTCTCAGGCTAAATTAAACAAACCACTAGGACCTTAACTTGCCAAGCATTACCAAGGGGTTTTTTTGTTTAATTAAAAATACTTGAAAGATTCTGACTAAAAGGCCAGGGAATCGTAGTCAAAGGAAATGCTATCTAAAAAAAGTAATTACTTATTTCATGTGGGCAGCTCAGGTTAAATATCTCAAAGGAACAGCCACATTTTGAAATTTTGAAATAGCTAAATTACTCTTTCTGAAAGGAAGAAGGATTTTTCTGTCATTTGATTCATTAAGATCTAAATATACAGTTGCTTTACCTGAGGTGTGATTACCACACCACCTTTTTTTTTTAATACAACCTGTTATCTAAGCGTGCTTTAAGCCAAAGATATTTCCAGATTTGGGGATTTTTTTCCTTAGTTATGATGTTATGGTAATTAAAATCATATGTAGGGGAGAGTCTGAACATTCTGAAGCTCTGGTTTATGGAGTAATAAGTAAAGTGGTTCATAGATCTGTATATCAGATATTGGCTGGGAATTTTACAAAGTGTTTAAGAATATATTCAAGTGTGTTTATAATGATTTGGTGCCTGTGGAGCAGCTTTGGCCTCTGTATCTCCTCCAATCCATTTCTGCCACAGGCCACCCTGGCAAGCACAGGACCTCTCAGCAAACATTTCAGGATGGCTTTTCCCAGGATTCGTGGACTGGCTGGGGACCTTTTTGCTTCTGGTTGTGCATTTTCAAACAGATTTATAAAACCATATCTGTTTAATGGAAAAGGATAACGGCAGAGAAAGAAAACTACACAGCCCCAGGGGGGTCAGGGTGAATTTGAACACTTCATTATTTTAAAGGGCTTTTCCCACCTAAACTCTTCTGAGATTTATCAGCGTGGCCTGTTAGCCTGAAATGAAAGGGTAACACCAGCACTGGTGGGGATAAAAATGTGGAGGCATATTTACTGGGCACAGCCACACCACCTTCATTTTACCTGTTCCTTCAACAGATGTCCAAGGGTTTGGGTCACTGAAGGGGCATCCAGCTCTGATGTGTGAGGCTGTGGATTGCATGAGCTCTCAGGTCCACAGAGAGACAGAAAGATCAGCAAAAGGGCCTGCAGGGGAAGCTGAGGAGTAGGGGAAAGCAGGGAAAAAATATGGAAGTTATGCTAAAATATAAAATACAACCAGCCCTGGGCTGGTGCCACCCTGGTAGAGCAGGTCTGCACTTTGGATAGAGATCAGATTCCCACGGCCTCCCCTTCCCCATGAGCACTTTTGCACTGCTTCATCCTGCTTCCTCCTCTTCCTCCTGCTTTCTCCTGCTTTCTCCTCCTTCTTTCTGCCTCCTCCTGCTTCATCCTGCATCCTCCTCTTCCTTCTGCTTCCTCCCACTTCCTCCTGCAGCCTCTTGCTTCCTCCTGCTTCCTCCTCTTCCTCCTGCTTCCTCCTGCTTCTTTCTGCTTCATCCTACAGCCTCTTCTTCCTGCATCCTCCTCTTCCTCCTGCTTCCTTCCACTTCCTCCTACTTCCTTCTGCATCCTCCCCTTCCTCCTTCCTTCTCCTCCTTCCTCCTGCTTCTTTCTGCTTTATCCTCTTCCTCCTGCTTCCTCCCACTTCCTCCTCTTCCTCCTGCACCCTCCTCTTCCTCCTGCTTCCTCCTGCTTCCTTTCACTTCCTCCTCTTCCCTCTGCATTCTCCTCTTCCTCCAGCTTCCTTCCACTTCCTCCTGCATCCTCCTCTTCCTCCTCTTCCTTCTGCTTCCTCCTCTCCTCCTCTCCCTCCTATTTCCCCTCTCCTCGAGCCCCACCACCTCCTGGCAGTTCCCCATATCTCCTGACCTAGATAAGGACCAGCCCGTGGCTCAGTGTGGATTAAAAACCAGACTAAAAAATGTGTGATTAATGTTTCTTGATTTTTCTTGTTCCTGGTCAGTGCCCTTTGAACAATTACCGTATTAATAAGTGATCAACATGTCAGTGACTAAAATAGCCTTTGAAGGAATTAGTGCCACATGCTAATCAGAAATCCACTGCACTGGTGCTGAAAAATGATGACCAATATAGGATTTGAACACTTGACTTTTTCCTCCTTCTGGCTTGCTTTAATTGGAAATGTAAGAAAATGCTTTGACCTTTAGCTAGCACTGCTCACATTATTTACAGCTCTGCTTGGAGTACCAGATTTCTTTTAATTTGTAAGAATCCAAAGCTACCCTGAGATTTCTTCATCAGACTGATGATACTGTATGGGAAACCCTTGGATGAGAAACAATATAGAAACTTGTGGCAATTTATAGAATGCATATAAACTAGGAAAAAACCCCCAGACCTGGCATCAGGAGGAGCCTGACTTTCAGTTATTTTGGTAGGTCCTTCTCTCAATTCTTTTTTTTTTTCAGTTGTGAAGTGAATCAGCAGGCAAACTTCTTACCTCCATTAATATTAGTCAGGAATATTGTATAGGAAAGTTGATTTTTTGACATGTAGCAGCTCTTCATATCCTGGAGAGAAAAGGCCAGCAGCACCTTGAAGTCCTCCTCTGACCAACAGTGAGAAGGTTGGTCACAATTTCAATCCTGTGACAGTTGTGCAAAGAGGAACACACAGAGGGACTTGGGCACTCCTGCTGTGATCTTGGAATGTGTTTGGTGTGCTGACACATCACTCAAAATCAGATAGGAGGGATCCTAAGGGATCTTCCAATTTGCCTTTCTGTCTTCTTCCCTCCAAACTACCCGGCTGTTTTTTTGATTCATCTTCTCTGAGCCACTTCCAACAGCACAGATCCTGCCTTCATTTATTTTGTCTGCTTTTATTTTCACCCCTTGCCACCCCAGGTGATGGTTTTACCCCTCACCTTTGGCACACCGTGGGATTGAAGGCTGGAGGAGCTCCTTGATGTCCCCCCAGCCCAGCTCCTCGCACATCAGACATCCCAAATTCAAGCACCAGTTCCCTCTGCAGCTGCAAAACACATCTGGGCCAGGGAAGAACAAACCATCCCTGAAATGTTTGCAAACCTGAGGGGAAAGATAAAATTCTTTTCAGCAGCTGGACACTGGCTTTAGAAAATCCATTAAAATGTAGCCCAGCCGTTGGTTTTATTTCTCATAATGCTTCCTTAAATGCTCTTTAGAGCATGTAACCTACTCAATGCACTAAAGTACTCTTGTAAGGGAAAAATTCCAAGCCTGTATTCCTTCAGCACAGAATACAGCTCCAGGTGTGGTCTGTGAGCTGGCAGACTGCCCAGGGGAGCAGCTCAGGACTGCTCTGCTCACAGAGTAAACCAGTCCATAGAGGTGCTCCCAGGAAATCTCTGGGCTGGGCAGGTACAGGCAGCCCAGGTAAATCATTTCTGATTAATCAGTGTCCTCACTCCATGCCCCTCCTCACCCCCTGAACACTCCCCTGGACATTTCTGTGTTTATCAGGGGGTTTGACTGGGTGCAGCCTGCATCTCTAACCTGATCTTATTAACCAGAAGTGCTCAACATCAGCAGTAATTTACAGGATGGAGAGGAGGGCAGGCAGTGGTGACAAGACTTTCTGAGCAAGTGCAATATTAAATCCAGCAAAGGTTTCACCTGGAGAAAAATGTACCACAGCTCCCAGCTGAGGCAGACTTGGGTGTCATTTCAGGTCAATATCACTTTTTTTTTTTTCCAGCAGTCATATGCAGAATTTAATTTATCTTGGGGAACTTGAGCTTGCTCTTGGTGATGTTTTTTTTAGACAATACAACATTATTCCCATTTTAAATGTAAGGCTGGCTTTTGCACACAGATAAAATACCACACACCTCGTGTACATCCAATAAGTACAAGTAAATCTAATCTGAAGTCTGAATTAATACTGTGCAAAAGTGAAACCTTCTTTGTTTAAATGAGTAGCCTTATATCCAGAAATGCAACTCTGAGTGTTATCAAACACATGTCAATGTCTCATCACTCAGCTGTGTATTTTATTCAACATTATAAAAGGTATTGCTGCACTTTATCCTTGAAAACCCCAAGTTTTTATGCAAAGATAAGTTTGCTTTTTTTCTGACCTGTTCAGTCAGAGTGTGAACTAAGATCTTGTTACAGAATCTTTGATGAATAATAGGTAAAAAAAAAAATTGGCATTATCTATGATACTGTCTGCAGAGATGGCAATTAGGAGAAAAAGCCACCAAAAGCAGAGTTTTTTCATTAAAAGGTGAAGAAATCCAGCTTACAAAGAAATGCATTAAAAAATCCCTCCTCTGCTTTTTTACACTTAATCATTAGCATATATCTTTTAGTATTTTTATACAGTGGCTGTTATATGCTTTCAAATATTAAGCAACTATTAGAAGACAATTTTTACAGCTGAGGTGTTCATGTAAAGATGACATAAATAAAATAAAACCCACGCTCATTTGCATGCAGGGATTTGTTCATCTGTGAATCCCCTGCACTCCTCTCATAAAACCAACTCCTGTGGCTCCTTGCAGATACCAGCAAACAAAACAAGTTGCAAGGCCAGGATTTGGAATTTTTCAACAGTATCATGCAGAATTTTTTCCTCAGCTGATTAACACTGAATAAAACCATTCCCTGATTTGAAAGGACACCCTGCTCATGTTATTATCTCTGTCTGCACTTGGCCAGGCCATTGCTCTCCCCACAATTAGATGGGGTTTTGCTTTCTCCTTGGTGCTATCACCTCACTGCAGATGCAGCCTGGCAATGAGCTGGTCCAGGGTGCTCTCACAGTCCTTGTTTCTGCTCTGCATCTTGGAAAACTAAACAAAACCCCTGTCCTGTGAGGCCCTCCAGGCTGACAGGCGAGCTGGGTATGAAATTTGTTACTTCCCAGCAGTGGTGCTGTCTAGTGATGGATGTGGAATGCTGCCTGTCAGCTTTCCTCTGCAGCTGATGTCTTAAAAATCATCCCCGTGCTGCAAGGAGGAGGTGTTTTTTGTTACCTAATGAAAAACAAAGCCTATGTTGTCTGGAAAATGTGTTGGCATTCCTGCTTTGGTTCTGTTTCGCCTGGGAAAAAAATAAAACCACCCCAGTTTTGAAAATAGGGGAAAAGATGAGCAGGAATTGCCCTGTGTGAGCAAGATCATTACTTTTCTTCCCTTTGTGTGCTTTACTGAACCACTTACAAACTAAAGTTCTCCTGGAAACACAAAAAAGTCTCACTGACAAGTACAATAAAGCAATTTTCAACTCTTCATCTGTTCCTGTTTAGAACAAGAACAGATAAACACAATCTCACCCTTTTTGGACCCATTTCCATACCCTTAAGGTATTTTGGGTAAGCTTGGCATCAGCATTCCTTTAAAAATTAAAATAAATCACAGTATTTGCAACACACTGGAACAGTTATTGGGGAGCTAAAAGTGAGGATGAGCTCCCAGGTGTCCATTCTTTCTTTACCCATCCCAGTGCTCTGTGGGCAGCCCACAGCTGGAATGGCCCAGAGCCAGGGGCAAAGAGCAAGTCCTGGGATCACAGAATCCTGGAAAGGCTTGGGTTAGAGGGGACCTGGAAGATCCTTTCATTCCAAGCCTCCTGCCATGGGCAGGACAGGCTGCTCAGGGCTCCATCCAGCCTGGCCTGATCTCATGGAGCCCCGTGGAGCAAGGTGTTGCTCCCAGATTTTGGGTCTTTCCCTTCTCCTGGAAATGCAGCACATTGTTGAACCAGGAAATTCAGTGCACACAGCCCTTCTGCCTGCCAAGGGAGATTTCAAAGTGGTTGTGAAGCCTCCAGCAAAGGCAGGAAAAGCAATAAGTGTAAGATAATGGGGATAGCTTAGCAAAGTCCAGGAAATGGGACACCAAAAAGATTTCTTTTGCCTGAGAAACAAGAGGCAAACAGAAAACTGTGCATTTTGACCTCAGGAAACCCCTGCATAAATTGCTGAAATGGCAAAGCTCCTCACTATATTGATAGCTGTCTTAATCAAAGGGATTATCTGTGAAGGAGTGCTCTAGAATGGTAGAGAATTTTGTTTTTGCACCCTTCTGCAGATGCTTGTCTCTTATCTGTGTTTGCTGCTGACACTTTGCTGCTGGCAGGTGAGTGAGGCCGTGCTGGGCTTGGCTGAGGCACCTCATGGGACACTTTCCAGACCAAAGCTGTGGGAAATAGAGAAGAAATACATTAGAAATACATCACAAAATAAATTTCTTTATTAGAATTTGAAATGCCATGCAAAGGAAAAGCCAAAAAGAAATGCATTATAAAAGGCAGCACTGTAGTAGAGCTCTGCAATACAAGATGGTTAAAAATTGACAAAGCTATTAAGAGAGTTGCTTTGGAGTACTGAGAGGGGGAATTGTGGAAAATAGAGAAAGCAGAAAACTCTCATAGCAGTGCAGATGTAGGCCTAGAGTTCAAAAGATACAAGAATGAGGACATGGAACAATAAGACTGGGGTTTTGTGCTGTGTAGAGTTAGGCCTTAGCAAGTAGAAAAATATGTTAAGCAAGACAACAGGAAAGTTTCGTAATGAGGCTCTGTGCTTTGTTTATAGCAGAGTATCAAAAGTTCCTGAGTAGCAAGAAACATGAAACAAGCACCTGTTGGTAGATAGAAGGCACACATGTAGTTTTAATGATTGGTTTATGCAGATGCCTGTAAGCTCTTAACAATTTGCTGTTGGTTAGACACCTTTTAAAAGGCCTTGTAACACAGAGAGCTCTGGCTGCTGTTGGCATGACAAGAGCTGTTGCCATCCTTTGTGTCCCAGCCTGGGCTGAGGTGTTGCAATAAAGCTGGAGGAACCTCTCCCAGCAGTCCCACCCCGTTGTTTGGGAATCAGCTCCAACACAAAGTGTGCCCTCAGCTCCTGCCTCCCATCCCTTCCTCCCCTCTCCACTGCACTATCAATGATTGATTGAGAGAGGTGGGAACACTGATTGGGTGATCAGAATTCCATTTTCCTGAGATTTTCCCAAAGCTTATATACCATTTCTAGGAAGGTTAAAAATTACTGCTACAAAGATAAAGTTAAACATGATACAGACAAACTCATACATTTTACAACATATCTAGTTTGGGGAAGTTTAATTCAATTTCCTCATTCTGATAAGCAGATGTAATCCCATCTTCTGTAATCTTCAAAGCTCTGTTTGTTCTTGCCAAAGCATCCTGGTTATCAAACCACCTCTGCTAATTAAGTCTGCCTCACTCTCTGACTTGTGTATTCCCACACTGCACCCCATCATTCCTGCTCCCCCTGGGTGTTACCTCTTCTCCCAGCCCTGAAAACAAGTTGGGGGGTGGCAGTCACCCCTCCTTTTCTCTCCATCCTCCCAGGTGTGTGCAGTATTGCTGGGCCTCACTGCAGAGCCTTGGATTTGTTCCTTTAGGCTGCCACTCCTCCCTCTGGGGCTGATGAGCTTCCATCACGTGTGCAATCTCTGCTTTCATTTCCAAACTCTGGCCTTTCACACTGTCACAGCTGGAGTGGTTTTATGTCTTGACTCTGTGCCTTTCATGATTACACTCTTGCCTTGTGAAAAGCTCCATCAGAACCTTGATTTTCTTTCTGAATTTTTTTTCCCCAAACCAGCTCAAAACCTTAGGGCTTCGGTGGGGTTTTGTTAGCCATGAACTCCATCTTGAGACAGTGCTCAGACAGAAACTTTTAGTTCCTTTTAGACTCAGGAGTCCACGTTTTTAACTAGGAGAATATAAAACACCCCAGTTGAAGCCAAAGGAAGAAACCACAATGCAGACAGAGTTTTAAAAAACTGGATTCAAAAGCACTTTTTTAGAGTTAGTTCAGTCCTCTCTGTCCTCCCTGATTTCAGCTGCTGGAGGAAGATTGCTTCTAATTAGCAGCTGACTCCAGACTGAACACCTTATTTTTAACCTGTTCCCAAAGCAGGTGGTGCAGAGCCTGGAGTGGCAGCCTGGAACATTCTGCACCCAGCTGAGTGCTCACCAGCTGGCCCAGGGGGTGACAAACCCCAACACATCAGTGCTGCAGCAAAGATCCAGGCTGGGGAGGGGAAATGCTGCATCTCAACAAAACACTGGGATCTCTGGGACTGTGGTGCATTTCTCACTGGGCTGTGAGATCCTGTTTGGATCTTGGTGTCCTCATGGATTCCTTCAACAGGCAGGGGGGCCTGAGGCAGTGAACAAAACACACAGCAAAGTCATTTGAATGAGCAGATTATTGTTGGAAAATGTGATTTTTCAGAGGGACAGGCATTTGTTGCGAATTCAGGTCGGGTGTAGACAACACCTTCTGCAAGGGATGAAAATGGAAATACCCTTTTCAGGTTAAAATAATTCCAGTTTTAATCTTAAAGAAAGAAATTTAACAGGAAAAAAAAACCCCAATCATGTTTAAAACAAAGCAAAGCAACCTGGTTTTGCTCTGATTTTTGCCACGTAACAGTCCCCATCTTTCCGAGCAGGGCAAGGAGCAGTTGACATTTCTCATTTATCAGGTGACTGAAGTAGATGTGCCTACAGATTTTTGCATTCACCACTGGCAGTCTCACTATAGAAATTCTCTAATCCACTTCAAGCACGTAATTATTCTGGGGAGGCAGCTGAGCTGGAAATGGAAAAGCCCACGGGATGGAGGGCCTGCTGTGCTGGCATTCCAGCCCAGCACGGTGGGGACACAGCCCTGTGGCCAGCACACAGGGCCTGGGGCCACATCTGCATCAGCAAAGGAGCAGCACAGCTGCTGCTCAGACAGCAAAAGGGTTTCAGGGCTGCCTTCTGCAGTGTCAGCTTATAAATTCTGTGTTTATTCACCCCTGCTTGTAAAGGCTGTGCTGGGAGATGAATGAGCCCTGGCCAGGAAAGCCTGGATAGTGGGATGTGGCAGTGTTAAATTAAACTATCAGTAGTCATTTGATTCTTGGTGAGCTTCCTGCTCTTCTGTGATCGTTGGGAATGACTTTAGGAGATGGGGTTTTAAAACTTTGTTTCTCTCAGAACTTTTAATACCAAACCACAAAACCACTGGGGAAAATAATTTTTTAATTTTTTTTTTCCTAAGCATTTCCTTGTATTACTGCTCTCAAAGAGCTCCTTTTCTGTTTTCTGTGTCTTTAAAAATGCCTGTGTTATCCCTAGGCAAAGATCCAATGTTAACTTATGGAAGAAACTGGATCATAAAATTTCTATCCCTGTAAATCCTCCCGGTCCCTCCTGGTATTAAAGGGACTCCCTTGGAGGTTTCCCTGTGCATAATGCCCTGCCCTGACAGATTTTCTCCACCATCCAGAGCCTCTTTCATTCCCAGCTCAGCTGAGTCACTCCACACAGTCCCTGTGTAAAACTGGGCACAGGACTGGCAGAGGAAGATGAATGTGAGTTGGGACAGGAGCAGGAACGGGAAGTTTGATTTATGGGAGAAGCCTAAAAACTTCCCTTTAAGCATAACAGAGTTATTTGTGCAAGGGAAGCCAGCTCCCAACTCCAGGCAGGATTAAAGAAAGGGACCAGCACCTGAACAGCAAGGACAGGTAGGAAACTCCATGCCTGAAGCTGAAGGGCTGCAAAGGCTCTGATGTTTTAATGCAGCCCTGCCAGGGGGGCCATGAGCTGTGCAGGCAAAGGGGGAGCCTGGCACACAGACAGATGGGGTTGGAGCTGCTGTCTCTGCAGTGGGACTGGGCAGCTCCCTCCTGACAGAACCCACGCTGCTGAGGGGCCTGGCTGCAGCCTGGAGCCAGCTTTTGGGGGGTCAGTCAGGATTTTTTCATTTGTAAGCCATGGCTCCAGAGAGCTGAAGGTCAGAAGTGCTGGTGATAAACACACTGAACCTTCCAGCTGCAGATTTTTGTCAGACAGGGGGGAAGAGAAAGGGATCAGAGGGATCCTAATCAAGGGAGCTCTGCAGTGAGAGGAAAGATGCTGTCATATCCCGTTTGGTGTTACATGCCTGCTCCTGTTAATGTGTTTTATTGCCTCCACAGATCAAAGTTCCCTGGCAGGGGCTGGAGCAGACAGACCTGTGTGGGACTGTCACAGCCATGCTTGTGTGGCAGAGCTGTGTCTGCACAGAAAAGCCTTTTATCAGAGAAATTTGGGAAATTTGAGTTGGCTTTCCCGTGTTAATTCAGGGACAAAGAAAACTGAGTGTATCCAGAGAGGGAGCAAATGGAGCAGCAATGTCCAGGGGGTCCCTGGGAGCAGCAGGCTCCCAGCCACTTGTGTGGAAGTGTTGTGGGCTATTCCAGAATCCTGAATGTGAGAAATCTCAGCCAACCATATCATATTCCAGTGACCCTGCTGGGCTACAGGGAAGCCTGTCCCATCCTAGTGAAGTCATATTTTTTTGGTCAGATCCTCTATAGCACCTTGCACATGACCTTAAACTCCAGGTCCTGGCAAATAAAGTGCCACCCTTATTGTCTGTGGATATGAATATCTGCCAGTAAACTTCAGCCTTCCTGATTCACAGGCCTGTCCTAATATTTGAGTTTTCTTTGGTGAATAAAAGCTCTTCTTCTGGAGGGAGAGGGCTCTTTTGTCAGGTTAATTAAACCCAGCAGTGCTGCCGAGGTTGCAGCTGTTAGAATTTACAAAAGGAAGCAGACTTGTGTAAGCCTAGGGATCAGTGGAGTATTTTATGGCTTATACAAAGGTTTTTAAGCAAGGAAATAAAGAAAAAAATTCAAAGCAGGGGGCCAAAATGTCTAAATCAAAGAACTTTTTCTGCCTGAATCTTTCTGGCATCTTGGATGTCGACCTGATGGATGCTCCTCTCCCCAGCAAAGTTGTTCTGAATATAATGGAATAACTTACACTACTGAAGAGGAAGCTGAGAAAACTTCACAGAAAACCACTTGAAAATTCACCTTCTCTTTGCTGAGATGATGCTTAATATATTTAATAAAACAAATGTTAAGTAGCAAAATCCTTTGCTGTCCTGAGGCCAAAGTTGCTTTAATAAAGGAGAGAGAAGAGACAGAAGATGTTGAGCCATGTCTCTCCTGCCAGTCTATCTAATTAACACTGAATATTAACTAAAATGTTAAGTAATCATCTCCAGTAAGTGATATGGAAATGAGTATGCTTCAGCTAGAGAAAAATTATTGGCATTCTTTAATATATTCATCCCAGTGCTCAAGTGTCTCCACGTTTTCCAGCTTCTTTCTTTCCTCTCTTTTTCTGTTCATATTGACAAAACCTTATTCCTGAACGTCAGGTCTGGGCTCACCATTACAATAGCTCTAATCCTAATAAATGTCACCCTATGTTAGAGTTCAGTGTTTTTTTTAACAAGTTCTCTTACTTTTATTGAGCTCATTCCTTTGGCAAATATATTAGTTATTTGGTATTTAAAAGGTCATCTTGAGCAGTATTTTGAAAATCTATCTTCATTTGTGTCAACCCAAAATCTCGGATTACAGGTGTTCTAAATTTTGAGTTGCATCTAAACATTCCTGTCATAAATAATATTGATATAGTTTTGTGAGGTATGGAGACCAAACCCTTCAAAATGCTTCTTAGATTTTGGGCATATGTGAAAAAGTGTCAGTATTTTATTTTCAGTCACATTTGTACCTAATTTTCCTGCTCTCTGAGAAGCAATTGAATTTAATTCACAGAGTTTCATTGATGGCACAAACACTCAATGTAACCTGCAATGAATTATTGTTTAGGGCTGTGGAGCTGAAGCTGGACCTCCCTCAGAATATCCAGGGCTTGTTCCTACATCTTAACTGCCAAATCCTATTAGATGTTGTCACTTCAGTGTTACTGGGCCATTTTGGGGGTAGTGTGGTGTGACTGCCTTTCAGCTTTCTTTGGGGACCGTGGGTTTATTAACCTGAGATGAATTCCTGATGTCCATATTCACCCATGCTCAAATGCCCACGTCCACAGACAAGGAATTTGCAAGTCTGCTCAGCTTGGATGTGAATTGCAAATTCTCAGAAGTGCTTGGAGGAGGAAAGCTCTTCCAGAGAATGTTTGTTATCTCTTTTCTCCAGGTGTCTGCTTTTTAATGTTTGCAGGAGAAACATGAAGACCGTTTTGTGGGAAAAGTCTTAATGTCTATATTTGTTATCAATGGCTTTTATGTCTGCTTCTTCCTGGAGCCTTTTGGGAGGATGTTGCAAGGGGAAGCACTGGAAATCCCACAGAATGACAAAATGATGAAAGTGAGATGAGTATGGGGCTGCCTTCGTGATTTTTATCCTGGAATTTCACAGCAAAAAGCAAAGAGGGAGGTGACTGCACCCACAACAGGGCAGAGAGAGAGAGAGGGATGTCAGGCATGAAAAATCCAAACTCCCTTTGAGCTGGATGTAGGCAAATAATAGAAAAGATAAGTGAAACATTTAAAAATCATAGGCATAGCAATGTGTTCTTCAAATAGGAACGATTTAATCAGAGTCCTGTGGAAATTCCTACAAGACTCCCAGGCAGAAACTTTTCACAGCTACCTCGTACAAGGTGCAGGTGTGGAAATGTTTCATTGTCCTGCCTTACCAACCCTTTATGCCTTCAGAACCACAGGGTAATGGACTGTTAAGTCTCAGCTCCACATAGAGCAAAAAGAGATCGATAAATACAAATAGATGGAAATTCAGATTGCTGGAAATCACTTGCATCCTTGGCCATAGCATCTGCAGCCCTGTGCTGCATTTTCAGCATAAATGTAGCAGTTCCAGGGCAGAAGTTAACCCAGGGTAGGTCTTTCAGGAGGATCAGCAATAAATGCCCAGCTGATAGATCAAGAAGAGCTCTTGGCACTGCAGGGTTTCAGCAATGCCTTTGACCAAACAGAGCTCCTTCAGTTGGGTGTCTGTTTCCAGCAGACTCCTGAAAAAAAGTTTTGTGTGACTTTAGTTTCTTCATCAAGAACTCAGTTCAGACACCTTTTACAAGATCAGCCCTTGAAAGACCCTGAAATTAACTTTCTGCCTGGATTCAAGGATTACACAGTATGGGGAATGTTTGCTGCAATTTCCTTTTGTGGCATAAAAATGGATGAATTTTCGAAAGTCATTATCTCCATCAAACCCAACCTGTTCTCATTAGACGTACTCCAAGAAGAGTTGATGCTCATTTGTTTCTGGTGCCATCTGCTTTTACTGCTACAACAGACATCTGTGGGAAATTGAATATGGTAATGCTCTTTTTTCACCCCTTGTGTAACAAAAACTTATTTTGAAATGCCTCTGTCTGAAAAGCAGACTGAAATAAAGGAGAAGACAAACATGCAAGAAAAAGTTATTGACTTCCCCTGCTAGCCAGCTACTCTAAGCAGTTTGTACTAGTTTTGCACTATATTTCCCAAATATCTTGTAGCAGTCAAAAGTCTATGAAAAAATGTCAAAGTACCCATTATATGGCTGTTAGAGATTCTGCTGTCAGTGTCCACGATCACCTCACTCCTTTCAGGATCAAATAGGCTTTATGAGAATGCAGTTTAAGGGTGAAACTCTCCTTGACTGCTTCCACCTGAAAACATATTCAACCTGTTGGAGCTGAACATCAAAGGTTTTAATGTAACCATGTTTTGGATTATTAAATGGGGAATTAAAAAAAAAATCTGTATTTTCCTTTCATTTAAAGGTTTCCTAATGGGGTGGCACAGTGGATTCTGTATGGATGAACTGTATCAACTTCCTGTAGTCAAGGTAATCAGAAGAATCATTTAACCCTTAAATATTCTCCTTTTCCTCTTCTGAGTAGGTTTTGTGCTCTTTACTCAAATGAGAGTGAGCTCTTTTGAATTCTCACAGCCAGGCTCTTTTCCATGGTTTTTATCATCATTTTCATTCTTGTCCCAACAAGAAAACTGAACAAGGGCAAAATGTCATTGGCTTAATATACTGTGGTGTCAAAAGTTATGATCAATAATAAAAAGGAAGGGAGGCAGACTGTTTAATCTGGAAACAGGATCTATATTTTAATGGGAAAGGTGAAAAATGAAAACTAAATACTATCTGTGAAAGACTAAATAGGACTGTCTTGCTGTCTGTGACATGACAAAATGATTACATCTGAAAAATCACTTTGTTTTAAAATAGGACTCAGCTGGGAGACATCATTTTGAGCTCAAACACAGTTTAGTTGGGCAATTCCATAACCTCCCAAAATATTATCCTTCTGTGAACTTTATCTGATAGCAACCATTTAAATGTACATAGCTCCAACCCTGATGACTACAGAATGAAATTACCATGAAACATGAAATATTTTATAAAAACATATTTTTCCCCTCCTTATGACAGAATCATAGAATCATAAATTAAAAAGATGGAATTATATAAATTTGTGCCAAACATGAGATTCTTTCACTGCTCAAAGAGCCATAGTAGCTTTCCTACATTAATGAGTTCCTTTGAGGAATTTGCTTTTATCTCTCATAATAAAAGCAATCATCTAAATCTTTGGCTTTGGATTTGTTTTTTTTTTTTTTAATCATCACAGCAATATCAAATCATTGCTTTGTCTATCCCACTGTATGTCCATTGTCATGTATTTGTATAACAAGAAGCTCTCCTCATGCCAGTTCTTTTACTAAGCCTACAATAATATATCAGGATGCCCATGTTCTCTTGATGTTGGGCTTTATAAACGTAAAACCAAATGATTGAATATTCTGGAGTCGTTCAAAGTTGAATATCTGCCACTGAGAGAAGAAATGTAAAGCCATAAAGTCTTTCAGCTGAATTACAATCCTTAATAAAACACCCAAATGCATCCTTCTGGCTCAGGATGTGAAAGTTCCCAATGGTCCTCCTTTCAGCCACTGACATTTTTCATGAAATTCACAGCTAATTATTACCAATCATAAGGTTGTGTCCAGGTTCTAGGCTGCCTCACAGAGAGGAGAAGCTGAATGGGCAGCTAAAGAACATCTCAGATTAGTGTGAATAATGATTGTGTGTTGTGCTGAACCCAAGGCATCCCACTCATGGATCAGGATGTATTTGCCTGATCTGAAAAGCCAACAAGTTAGAAGAGTCCCACAGCTCCAAAACACACATGGAACATTCATTGCCTGCTTTTTCTAAACTGCTGTCTCTCTATTATTACATGTTTGGATAAATAGATGCAAAAAAAAAGAACTTGGAAGGCAACCGGGTAGATCTTCTGAAAGGCAAATGTGGGCCTGATATTTCTGGGTCTGAGAGATTTTAGCCTGCTAGCCTGCTTTCTCCCAAGGGAGAAATTCTTAAGAAACTTCTTCTCAAAACAAATCCTGGCAAACAACTCTCCTTTCTCCAAACAATCTTTCTCCAGGTGGGGTTTTGCTTTTCTAGTTCTCCAAACATTTGAGCTGCTTCTCTGGTTTAACCAATGGGATCAGAGAGGTGTGATTGCTATTCACCAATCATGTTAAGTCTGTGTCAGAACACCTCATAAAAAGGTAGTAAGAATCAGACAATAACGTTTTTTATGCTCTTTGCCTGCTAAAATATTTAGAGTCTCTCATCTTTTTTCGTGTGCTACAATGACAGGCAAACTCTGTTTCCTTCAAGCAGCTCTTGAACTCAGTGCACAAACTGGTCTGTGACACTCCATGAGGGAAGCAGGATAGATGAAGTGTGTTAAATACAGGATTAAAATCCCTGCATCAAACCACCCCCTCCAGGAAATGCCCCTTTTTGCTTTACTCTCTGCACTGAAAAGTTTTCTACCCTCTATTTTGTCTGTTTGAGAAAGCGAGCTCAGTCTGGGCAGTTCTGCAGCAAATGATGTTGTCACAACTTTAAAATTAATGAAATGTCCTGGGCTTTGCTTCAGCATCACCAACAGGGAGGAAGAAAGACAATGACAATACCCCAGCTGGTCCCCAAAGGAAAACAGGCCCACAACAAGAACCTTCTGTGATGCAGTTCTGAGTGAGGACAGAGGGATTTTAGTCCCTTGAAGGTGTATCAAGATCTGAGGGTTGACCAGCAACCTCCCAGAAATGGTTTCAAAATAATTAGCAAGATTTGATGTGGTTTGAAAAAGCAAAGAGGTTTTAATCAAAGAAGAAAATGACAAACTATAGAAAACAAAAGAGTAAAAGCCATGCACAGTGCAGGGAGGTCCCTTGTACCTGCTGAGACACCCCAAAAAACCCTGAGAGACTCCGTGCTCCCTCTTAAGTATTCAAGGATCAAGGAGGGGTTTTTGGCTTGCTGCCCAACAGAAAACAGCTGCATTTCTTGAGGAACAGCTCAAAGGTCCAACAGGGGCCTTCGCCCTGGCACTGGGACAATTACCGTGAGAGAAGCACTGAAGTTTGTGGTTCCTCTTCCTTACAAGTTCCAGGGGTGGAAAGCCCAGCAGGAGCTCCTGGAGCCGTGCTGGACACGCTCAGAGGTTCCAGGGTGTAAGAGTCGGTCCGAAGACCCCTCATTTGCCTCACGACCGTCTCTAAGAACTGGACTGAAATCCCAAAGACTGAGAGTCTGGGAGCAGCGGGGCGGGGGGCCCCTGGCCTGGCTGAGGTGGAACGTCTGCCAATCCCTATCTGCAGGTTGTGTTCACTGGAGCCTGTACAGAACTGGACTGGCTACCCTGGCTGGCGTCAATACCCAGATTCAAATAATGGACGCTACCGAGCATGGCAATAACCGCCTGTGCTGATGGAACAGATCAGGCTTGCCCTGTTCCCCCATTGCCTATGGGCCATGATGACAAGAACTCACC
>WAAE01011718.1:0-26383 GCA_013400495.1 Nicator chloris | reverse complement strand
AGGGATGGGCAGCTGATGAGGTTTGTGCAGCGCGGCGTTAATTACGGCTTGGCGAGGCGCCGGGGCTGCAACCAGCCAAGGGAGGGTTCTGGCTCACACTGCTGGTCTCAGTTTGGCATTGAGGGATGTTAACCAGCTCTCTCTGCTGAAGTTTGCAAGGAGGGTTTGGTGATATTTTTTTTTTTTTCTTTTTTTTTTTTGTTTTCTCTGCCCTCTGTCATGCCTGACATTTTCCTGTTGTCTCCATGCTAACTTAACAGCTACCAGGTTCCTGCTTTAATCTTCTCAAAAGTGATGCATCATTTGTGAGGCTTTGCAAAAAAACGCAGTATTTTTAATAAGTTCTGTTGAATGCAGAGGGCAACGCTGCTGTAATTTTGCTTACTGTGTAATAAAACATTACAGTGAAAATTCCTTGGCATAAATATGTAAGAAGCCAGTGAGGAATCCCACCAGTCAGACTGACTGTCTACAACATGTGCTGGTAGTTTTGCTTCCAGGCTAGATTTTTTATTCAGCAGTGAGTGGCACCTGAGGAAATCAGGATTCAAATTAAAAATAAATGCAGTCTGATTTCCTGGGAAAAAAAAAAAACTACCAGGGAGGTTTTGGGCACAGACCATACAGGCATTCATTTACCAACTGTTTACAGTTCAGCTCCACTGCCATCTCTCTGCATTGATTTTCTTTCAAAATTACATCCCCCTCGCCATTGACAAGTCAATTCCAAACAGCAAATTCTCCTTTCCAAGTGCTCAGTCTATGTTGCTCTTGGGCTTCAGAAATGCCTGGTCTGGTTTCATGTGAGGAACTCAGGGTTTCTCCCTGACAGAGCTCTCTGATTTGCTGATTACCTGGGATGTTTTCTCAACCACCGAGAGAAAAATTAACTCCCCGTTCTGACAAACGTGATGAAATAAATGTGGGCTGGGATTAAATGAGTTAGCTCTCAGCTTTCCTATTTCAAGGTCAGTTATGAAAATACCATTTTTCCTGCCCTGCCAACAGCAGTGTAAATCCCTCCAAATTTTTTAGGGTAGTTTTTCTTCACTTTCGTGCCCAAACAAGAAAATGAAGAAAATTGTTTATGTCATATGGGAAATTTTTAAATACTTCATTTTTTTGTTTCTGGAGACCTCTCAGAAACTTGGACTACTGAAACACTTATATCCAAATTTGGTATGTGGACCACGTTTTGTCTTTGAATTTATTTCTATTTAAATAAGATTGTTGTCATACAAGTGATGTGTTTCTGGGGATAACTTATTATTGCTGACTTTTTCAAATAGATGTGGCTTCAGTTCATGGCTCTACTGGATCTGAGCTCGATGCAATAGCTGCACTGAATTTTGAGACAAACATTTAACTTCAGCATGTGCTTAGATGTGGAATTGTTTAATTTCCTTGACCTACAGCTCCTGTCTGAAATCTCCAAACTCAGCTCAAGGTGGAGCCACATCTGAGCCACCAGGTCTGAAATATCTGTGTGTTGCTGAATAATCCACTCCCACCCCAGCACACCTGATTTTAGGACACAGATCTCCCAAACCCAGCTTCTCACTGCTTTTCTTTTCCAAATGGAAAGAATTCATTGCCAGTGAAAGAGGTTTCTGCTGGCAATCTGGGGCTGTGTGAAGGAGCAAAGCTGCAGACCATGTCTGCAAAGCCAGATCTCACCTCGGGGACTCTGGAGCAACGTGGCTTCCACAGGAGCACCTGCCAAAGGTTTATTGTCACTGCAGGAAGCCAGACAGGACAGCCCTGACTGTATTCCCCAGGAATCTGTATTTTTTTATTTCAGAGGGAATGGAGATTCCCTGGCTTCAAACTCCAAAAGATCAGAAGGGGTTGCACTGGTGCCACCAGTGTTAATTTTCCACTGATCTAAGAATAAATGAGCAACGAGGAGGAGAAGTTGTTTAATTCCCTGCCTCCTGCAAGCCAGAGGAAAGTGCAGCACAGGGTTTTCTGGAATATGGCACAAGAACTTAGGAGAGTCATTTAACTCAAAAGAAACGAAATGGTACAACTCTGAGGTACCTGCTGAGGGCAAAAGCAGGAGCAAATAGACATGAGAGAATTGCTGGCATGGTTTGGGATGTGCTGGTGGGGTGGCTGATGGAGACCAGTCTGCACAAGTAGGAACCAGAGAACTTCATCAGGAGGAAGAGTGGAATATTCTGAAAGTGTTGTGAGAAGCAGTAACACAACAAGCACGAACAAGAGAAGTGTACAACCAGCAGGGGACTTTCATCTCACACAGCCTCCAAAAGAGATGGGAAACAAATAAATATGATGGCAAAACAATCCTCTCAGAAGACATTCCCCTCCCCGCCCCCCAATAATTCATTTTCAAACTACCACTGATATAAAAATATCTGTTTATGGTGGAATTGACAGGAGGATCTTTTAGCCTGCATTTTAGCCTGAAACCACAGCTTAACGCAATATTTGACTCAGATAGCTAGATAGATAGATAGATGATATAGATAGATAGATGATAGATAGACATAGATAGATACATATAGATAGATAAATGATAGATAGATAGACAGATAGATAGATGATGGATGCATAGATGGATGGATAGACAGGATAGATAGATAGATAGATAGATAGATAGATAGATAGATAGATAGATAGATAGATAGATAGATAGATAGATAGATAGATAGATAGATATTTGATAGAGCGGGGAATTGCATGGAAAGCTGAGAAAGCTGCTGCAAACTATTCCGGCAGAGAAGAGGGAAAATGGGTATTTCAAAACGTGCATTCCTTCTGCTGGGCTCCGAGGGAATCCCAGACCCTTAATGAGCTGCAAGGGCTGGATGAACANGCTGGGCTCCGAGGGAATCCCAGAGCCTTAATGAGGGCTGGATGAATTGGTGCTAAGTACTCCGGGTATTTACAGATCCGGCAGAGCTGATGGAATGGGATATCACAGAGAGCTGTGTGCCTTCCCTCTGCAGCCCTGGAGGTTTGTTGCCCACAGAGGTGCGGGTTGGAGCTCTCTGTGACAGGGAGACAAAGGCACATCCTGGAAAACTCAAGGGTCACAGAGGCAGAGAGTCAGAGGAAAATTGGATCAGCTGGCAGTGGCTGAGGGGGGATATTTGTTAAACACAAAAGCTTTCTGGAGATGCTGCCTGTGCCCTGGAGGAGCAGCCACACGTGGGTTAAGCACATGGCATGTACATGGGGCAACCAGGCAGTGTTTGGTTGGTTGGTTGGGGTTTTTTGTTTGGTGAGTTGTTTTTTTGTTTATTTTTAATTTTTTTTTTTTTTTAATGGAGGTGAAAATTTGACTATGTTTAGTGGAAGGCCTTCTGGAAAATCCACTTCAAGGTTAATTCCAGATGATCCCAGACTTGTCTCTCTCTCGAGAGGTGCACTGACCAAGACATTTCCATCAGTAAAACCCCAGCGTGTCAGTAAACAGCCACAAAGGCTGTTGCAAGGCCACTACACATTTACACTACCCTGGACTACAAATATTTACCAAATTAAACCTAGTCTCAGTGTCAAGTGAAACCCTTGTGGTGACCCAGACGTTTCTAAGGCTGTCTCTTGCTCTCTCAACACACCCACAGCCAGTGTCAGTGTTCCCTGCTGCAGCCAGAGCAGAATTCAGCCACAGGTGGGACCCAAAGCCCCAGAGCAGAGGCACATTTGTGATTTGGAGTGCAGGGAGCAGCTGCTCCAAAAATGGGGCAGCTGAAACCAAAGGGAGCCCACCTGTGCCAAAGAGCACCCGGAGCAGAGTTAGAACTCTTCAGGGACACAGCTCACACAGGAGAAGTTCTCAGCTATACTTATTTTTCTGTTTTATGGCTTGTTTGGTAGATGTGTGTGTGTGGTGTTTTGTTTTTTCTGGGTTTTTTTTGGTTTTTTTTGTTTGTTTTTTGGTTTTGTTTTGGGTTTGGTTTTTTATATATGTTCTAGTTCCTTTAATTCAAACATTTTACATTTGGGTCATCTTTCACTTTATTTTTAATTTTGCTCTTTTGAATGAGCTTAGCAGTGTTGCTTATTTTGAAACCAGCACAAGAGTTCATCCTCCTGCTTCCTTGCAGGCTGTGTCTAACAATACAACTTTGAAGCAGCAGTAGGAAAGGAGTGAGTTCATTTTAATTCCATATATACAAGATCTGAAAGCAACAGGGATGGGATTTGTCTTTCTACTGAGCTCTGCATGTGTGAAAAAAGAACTTTCCCATACTAAGAAGGAAAAATAAATCTCAGTGGTTTCAACATTGGATATGTTGATGCTAGCTTAAAACCACTGCCTTCCTGCAACTGCTTTTAGACAATCTTGTAAATTTTCTGGGGGCAAGAAAAGTTCTGTCAGGGCAAAGGGAATTAAATTTTATAAGCTGGTTATTAATATTTAAATGTTATACTTGTGAGTTGTGTGAGAACTGAACAGAAAAAAAGAAATATTTTCTTTCCTTCTTCCTTTCACTATATATTTCCTTTTTGTGAAGAAATAAGCTCACTCTGCTTTTTCCCAACAGTTCCATCCCCCATGACCCCTTTCTCTATTTTCTTCAAATCAAGAAATTCTGCTTTGTCTTTGAAGTTTTGGGTTGCTGGTTAGATCATATTGAGCAGATGCTGAACACGGTGGAGTTTGATAAGATCAGAAGCTGTGGGACAAACCAGGGAAAAACTCAAACAAAAACTTCGAGGACTCCTCAATGGGGAATGAAGCTCTCGTAAGGATCCTGAGAAAGCAATGTCAGATTTAATTTTCTGCTTGGACAACTAGCCCTGGTTAAGCATCTTTTAAAATTATTTTAGTTTATCTGCATATTTTTTTTCCTTGGAGCAAATTTAATACGTGGTTACAGCTGCTTCACACCCCCAGGGTTTGAAAGGTTTGGGTAAATTATCCTTAACTTGTTGGCTTGTGTGTGGATGTTTCAAGTTTTAGAGATGCAGTATCTGTTACTATTTAATGTGGGCTCAAAATCTGAGTTTTCTCTGAGTCTGATGAGGATGTTGGCCACTTGTGAGCTCCAGTGGGTGACAGATTTGTCTGAGATTAAACAGAACCAGGAAATGCTCTGCTTGCTTTTGGGGGTGGCATTTCGTGGGTTTATTTTTGTGGGTTTTTTATTCCTGAACCTGTTTTCTGTAACTCCCTTGCCATTGCACTCAGTGTTACGAGTCTAAGAATGTTTCTTTTGGATATATCAGTTCATTTTTGGGTTACACCAGTTAGTGCAATAAAAGTTACTGCATTTTTCTACAACCTGCTTGTTTTAGTAATCAGAGGACATCTGAAGGGAGAAATAACAATAAAAACTGTTGTCTCCTGTCTTTAGCACTCACCTTCAGGTGCTACACCTGGAAATCCAGCCTCTTCCTGCTTTACTCTTGATAAGGCTGTTTGAATAGAAATTAATGTAATTAGCTCCAGATTTCAAAATATCAACATGTGGAAGTGTTTGTGTACCCTTTAAATGAGTGTTGCTGGAAGAACACAGGCATTAGAGGATGCTGAGATAATTTCCACCCACTAGGAAAAGGAAAATATTCAGGAACTGACAATAAATGAAAGCTAGATCTGTCAAATGATCCTAAATGGGGGAAAACTTAAAATAAAACCATTATACTGAAATACAAACAGTCCAGCTCAATGGGGGCAGCCTTATTTGATTAAGAAATGAGTCAAGCTCTGAGTGTCTTTCCCTGGAGAGCAGGTGAAGCCATGGAGCTGAGACCCTGGGCAGGTTCAAAGGATTGCTCTGCACACTGGGGTGGAAGTGTCTGGGTTTAGAGCTGCTGTTGGTTTGGATGTGAAGAATAATTCTGTGGCTGAACAACACCATGGCAGAGACCCCAACCTCCTGCACAGCCCCTGAGCCATCAGCTGGCTCAGCCAAAGCCATTAGTTTTGGCTCATCAGCTCATTTTGCTGGTCAGAAAGCAGCACATTAATTGTTTCAATTGGCTTTGCATTTCCTTCCTTTTGTTTCCCCACCCTTTCTGGACCTTTTTTCCCCTAGGATTTTCAGAAGTGACCCCCTGATTTCACACCCTGTTGGATGATCCAAGCTCTTCTGTGTGTCTTTTAGCTCACATGAAGCTGCAGTTTCAGGGGGTTGCACAGAAATTATCCCATCTATGTAGAGCACACAGCATCTTGGGCACCAGAATCCTGAATCCTGGCTGTGGCAGCCAGGAATAATTATAGTAGACTGTGTAATAATAGTTATTACATACTTGTTTTGGTTCTAATCAAAATATTAGCACAGATAACAGATTAAATGAAAAAAAATGGAGAGAAAGTGGGCTGAGAGAAGAGCTGGCTTCATTGGACTTAATAGTTAACCTATTTTTTTAGAAGCCAAATAAAGTTAAATCTAATATTGGGAGTGTTACACATGATTGGGCATAAGAATTCCTCTGGTGTGAGGCCAAGTATCAGCTAGAGGAGCATTTCATAATTTCTGCTGTTAATGGTGTGGCCAGAGCCACTTGCAGGGGAGAGCTGGGCAGCTCCATACCTGGAAGGCAGCAGATGATGGCTGGATTTGCCATTGCTTGGGATTTAAAAAATAAACCCACAAGGGAGGTAAAAAGAGATTTATATTCTGTTTTCATTTTGCATGGCCTTTTGGAAGGGTGAAACTTGCCAAACTGACATCTTGGGTCTTAAAATGTAACTTTTTAGAAGGTGGTTTGCAAATGTTAAGCTAACATTGACTGTTGCCCTGAGCTCTTCATTGTGAGTTACAGAGGTATTTTAGCAACAGAAGCATCTGAAATCTTTGTAATGCCAAGTAGGACAGCACAAATAAAATACTGGGAGGAAAATGATGGAAAATGGTGCTCTATGCCCTCATGTGCCTGCTTCCCTTTGGCTGCCTTTGAACTTCATTCAGCAGGCATTCTCACCAGGTTCCTTCTGGTGCCAATTTCCAGTGTTGTCCCCCCAGACATTTCCATTTCCTTTCTCATTGGGAAGTTTCTGCCTTTCTGCCTGTTATTTAACAACCCTACTGGAATGGCTGCAAAGTGCAGGTAATGTCACTACTTTATGTTATTTCTAAGCACAATAAACTGAAAGCCTATGAAAACCTGGAGTTGCACTTTGACATCTCCACATATACTGGCCTTTGCTGCTCCTTAATACAACCCAAAAAATTAGAGCAAACCAAAGTGGATTATGTTCTGTGTTAAGGGGAAAGATCTGATTTAGGGCAATGTTCCTATTGCCCTGTGAGAAGGATTTTTTTGGCTGGAAAAGATCCTCAGCCAAACTGAAGAGTCACAGAAATGGGATGTTACAGCTCAGGGTCTGTCTGAAGTACGTGTAAGAAAGAAAGAATGACCAGGATGTTTATTTAATTGACAGAATTATGCAGAGAAGAGGATAAGTACATTCACTGCATGATAATTTGATACCTTTAGAAGAAATAAACAGAAAAGCTTTATTGTTACATATTCCTTTTGCTGCACTTGCCAGCAGATCAGGTTTAAGATCTGGTTGTGGCTCAGATTCCCAAAAATCCTCCAGGACTCCTTTGCACAGAGCAAGTGATGCCAATCTTGTTCCCAAGCTGAGAACCAACAAAATAAGCAGTGAGCTGTGAAAATGTGTGTATGATTAGCCTGGCTGAAACTGGGAATGCTGTAGCAGAGGTTCCTGGTGGAATAGGAAAATGCAAGAAATGAGAGGGGGATAAAAAAGACCAATCCTTCATGACTTATTTAAACCTTTTCCCCAGTGTTTGTCATGGAAAGTTACTCTGAATGCAGAGTGGAAAATATTGTTCTCCTAGCCATGTTAAACAGATTAAGTTTTATGGTATTAAAATGCAGACCAAACACTTCCAGCCTCTTAAATGAAGCTGTGCTAACACGATTTTTTTGGAGGCTGGGGGTTTGTACACCATCTGCCCTGCATTGTGAACAGGCAATCTTCTACGTGGATCAAGAAAGAGCTGAGTATTAAAGCCTGAGATTTAGCCTGGGTAATCCTCTTTAAACTCCTTTTGAAGTTTTATTGTTCAGCTCATAAGCATAAGTTCAGGAAAACTTCAGAGTTTTAGCAACTACACAAAATAAAGAATCCTAATAAATGAAAGCTTCAGGTTTGTTGGTTTACAGCTCTACATCTAATCTCTATTAACAGATAGCTCAGAAAAGAAGGTTTCTTCAGTGGTTTTCCAGGTTTAATGCATTTTATTTTTCTTGCTACAGGTGTCTCTATTGCTGTAGATATTGGTGCTCAACAGCCCATTTAAGTCATGGTCTGGGTAGGACAACTCTATTTGGAAATGTTTGCACAAGTGGCTGGCTGAAGGGCACAGAAAAACCCCACAGCAAAGCAGGGGAATGAGCACAGATTTCCAAGCACTTTTCCTCCTGCTTTCAGGACAGAGGAGTTTTTTATCTGTGAAATAAAAAACTATCCAGTGTAAAACGTTGACCAGCATCTGGTTGTAAACCAAAAGGATACGAATTGTTTGGATAAAAAAATGTTCATTTTTATTGAAACCAACTTTCCCTTCCTTGTACTTCACCATTTGAATGTCCAAGTTTCTTTTCCATTTTTCTTCTCATGCCACAATCTCTTCTTCACCTTCCAGTCTGCTGTCTCATACCCACCCCTTTAGTTAACACACTGGACCCTTCCATTACCCAAGTTCCCCAACTGCTGCCCTGATCTGTTCTTTCACACCAGCTACTCTCTAAACTCAGAATTAATTTCCTAAATCTCTGCTATCTATCACTAGAGTGTTAAACAGACAAGCTTTAATTCCACCTGCTGCTGCTTTCATCAATTAAATTTCATTTTCAGTGACAAAGAGGAAAGATGCCAAGTTTCACGGTAATTCCCATCAAGCACTAAGTTGAAGCTGTCAGTGTAGCAGCACATATTGACAAAGATTTACCCCTGGGAAAATCGTTGTCTGCTTTCGTGCTGAGGACAAGAGATGACAAACAATAATGAAGTGTAGAATGTTGTCAAGAGCAGTCAGGGAAGATCATCTGTTAATTGTTTCCTTCTAGTACCTTCCGGAAAACTCTTTATTTTTTTTTGCCAGACAGACAACTCGTTTGAATTGGCTGCTGGGTGGAAACAACATCCTGATATCTGTGCAGAAAGACCCTGCTTAAAAAATGTAATATGCTCATATTAATGTATTTTAGGACAGCCGGGTGAATGGAAATTGGGGTGAAGTATTAAAAACAACAAAAGAAAGATCGTGCTGTTCTGGTTTTTGACCTCTTCAACTGGCCAAAAGGTTCTTTGTGTTAAGTTTTCTAATAACATTGCCTAAGGTAGCCAAGTGTGGTAGGAGAGTGATGGGCAGGAGAGAAGGAGGGAATGCCAGGGCAGCTTTCCTTCCCTGCCGCAGTGCTGCTCCCCTGGGCCATGGAAATCCTCCCCACCCGCAGCTGCTCCTGCAGCAGCCAGGAATGCTCACAGCACCCCTGGAGAAAGGGCCATAAAACACCTGGAGAAAGGGCCATAAAACACCTGGAGAAAGGGCCATAAAACACCTGACTGCCTTGGAGCTGCAGCAAGGGTTCCCGTTCCAACCAACACAGAGGGAAGAGAAAAGCCGTGAATCACCGCAGGACTGAAGTTGGTTCACCCACTTTAATACTTTCCTTTTTAATACTTTTTAATACCTTCCATGGGGAAGGCGTTAAAAACCAGCAGGGTCCTTGTCACAGGGTTACAGGAGGATGGTGCAGCAGCCCCAGGCAGCGATTTGTGCCTGGCTGCTCAAACACAGGCCGGTAGAACGAGATGGGGCTTTGTCTCCAGCTTTTCTCTGTTTTTGCCGTGGGGAGGTGTGTGCTCTTGGGTTCCATCCATGCACAGCCCTGGTGCTTGCCTTCTGTGCTTGTAAGGAACCACATTGGTGCCTGAAAGCTGCAGGTGATGCTCCTGGTCATTAACAGAGGCTGCATCTGGGAGGAAACGAGCAGAAGAAATGCAACGACAAATACTCTGAAAATCTCCGAGGTGGTTACAGGCACTGTGTATGAAACACCGAATTTGGCTTGTTCAGAGCTGTCCAGAAAGGGAAAAGCTCTTTGTCAGTGATTCCCAGACATCCAGACAAATGAGGAAAAAATCATTTTCATTTTCATCCTCTGAAAAGCATATTTTACTGCATAATGACAAGGGGCAAGTAAACACATTAACTGGCCATTGGAATGGCTTCACTGCCATAGTCAGCTCACTGGAAATGTTCCAAATGCAATTAAAATATCAAAGTTAACTTGGAATGAGTTAATGGCTTTCCAGGGCCAGGGAACTGAGGGACAGCAGTGATGGGAAATGATTATATTTTACTGTGCTGTGTGTGAACTCTCTGAAGCAGAGCAGGGCAAGGGAGAGTGCAGGCTGGGAAGACCCTGGAGCTGAATCAGAGAAAGGAGTTTTATGGCAATTCTGGAGAATGTCTGTCCTGGCATCCTTCTCATGGGGCTGCCTGGGAGTGAAGGAAAGGCCAGCCTTGTGCCCCCACCTCCCAAAATCTCCACGGGGTGCTGATGCCCAGAATTCAGGGAGGGGATATTTATTAATCCACTCTGCCACCCTGGAAGAGGGGGATTACAGTACAGAGGAAACCCTGCTTCTTATCCAATTTAAATTGTGGAGGTATTTGGGATTACAGAACCATGCACTGCTAAACACACCTTGCAGCTGAACTCCTGTTCCACCCCACGTGAGCTGTGAACACTGGGTTGGAGATGAGCTGGGATCTCTGAAGTGCAGAGGAGAATTCTCCTGGAGGAAATGAGCCATCACAGGAAAAGCTGTGATACCTAGAGAATAAATATACCAAAACACTGATCATGCATCTTAATGGATTGTCTTCTTTATTTTTTCAAACAGATACCTGCTGCAGGAGATTCAGGAATTCAGGAGAGACTGGGAGCTTTAACCCTGACGTTAAATTCTCCCATGACTGCCTCGCTTTTATTTAGATTTTCCTGACAAACAGTCAATTAACTTATAGTGCCTATGAACTATACTTTAGACAAATCCATCAGTTTAGTTGCTTTGAAGGATTTAAACTAAGTAAAAAAAGAAAAAAACAAAACAAAAACCCAAACAACTAAACACAGAAACCTTATTCATAATGAGTCTACAACCATCTGTGGGTTGGTTTTGGGTGTGCTGCTAATCACTCCCATTATTTAATTGTTGGAAACCTCCCCTTGCAGAGGGGTGTGTGTGTCTGAGGGCTGTGAAGGTGGCAAACACCTTCTGACAGGCTGCTATGCAAGCAAGAACATGAAATATGGCTCTGCTTTATGTCTCTCTTTAGATGCTTTGGATGTTGCAGCCATAAAGCAACTCGTGCATTCTTTTGCTATTCATTTTAACAAGTAAAGGAGTCATCAAAGAATTATATTTACAGTTCTGAATCTGTGTGCACCTGATTATAAAAACCCCCAGCAGAGCATGTCTATACCTGCTCATGTCAATTTTGGCTTCCATCAGACATCAGCATGTTTAAATTCAAGGTATCCTGGAAATCTTCCCTGTGTCAGGAATTAGCTGTTAATGATCAATGACTGTTAATTACAACACAGCTTCCTCCTTGTCTTGGTACTTCTATAGCTCTTTACTCCAGGTTTAATAGCTCTGTACATCATTGCTCTGTGAAAGAGCAGACTGCATTTTAAAAATTCATTTTCTTGAATAATAGACGTGACTAGCAAAAGTATATTTTAAATAAGCAAACATAGTAATTAAATATACTGAAATTAATGAAATAGCTCTTTAAACCTGAAGGCATATTATTTTCTGATGTCCTTGGCACTGTGTGTGGTAGTCACAACCAATTGCATGGGATTTTTGCTCTCAACACCATCTGATTTTGGAATAACACCACTGTAGTACCTTGTTTCTTATTAGCACCAGTGACAGCTGAGACTTGTTTTGCTTTTTACTTATTCTTTCATTTATTGCTTAATTACAGCGACTCCACACGTTAATTTGAAGATAAGATCATGCACAGACTTTATTGCAGGTAGTAGAATGACAGCCAGAGCAAGGGGTGCTGGGAGGCAGCAAGAAATGCAAGTTTGGTAACTGGGATTATCAGAGAGTTGATTTTAAGGTAATGGATAGGAGCAATGTGTGAAAACAGAAATAAAACAGGAGAAATGATGTCTTTGTAAAAGCAGAGTCCATCCTTGGGCTTCAGGAAATTCTGCTATTGAGTTTAATTTCAAGGTTTCTCACTTTCTTAGCCTGAAGAGTGTCAGAGTGGTAAACAAGCACCATCCTTCTATAAAACAGTGCAAGGCACTCTGTCCTCCCAATCCAAGTCTCTGATATTCTTTCCTCTGCTTGATCATTTCTTGTTGTTTTACTTTACAATTCTCTTTTTTTGGTCTCATTTTCCCCTCAGGGCATTTTTGGCCTTGTGTACACTTTGTTATTTCATCATTTCTTCACAATCTTTCAAATATATGGATTTCTCTTGTGGTTTTGATCTTCTTTGCACAGCTATTTTTCTTTCCAGGTGTTTCCTTTTCATTCTTTAATGAGAATTTTTGTTTTCAGGCTTCCAGTCTCGATTCCTTCCCTTTTTCTCTCTGCACTCTAGTAAGGATGTTTTTGTCCAGGTAGCTTTTATTTCTCTCACTTTCTTACTCTAGGATGTCCCTTTTTTTATTTTTTCTTTTTTTTTTCCAACGTGATTAATTTTGTTTAGTCTAACTTACCTCCTTTGAATGCACTTGAGTAACTCCAATGTTCTTTCATTAAGCATCATTTCATCTCAGATGGAAACCACATTCAATAACTAGAAGATTCCTAAAGATTATTTGGAATTCCGCCTCCTTTTTCCTACTACTGTTCTTCTGTTTATGCTTCCTAACAAGGAATGAGTATTTCCTATCTAAAGGTTACTTTGGTATCCTCAGAACCTAAAGCTCCACCTCAAAGCTGAGACAATCAAAGGGAGACACCTGAGTGACATCTGGTTCAGGCCATTTGTGAGATCAGGGCTTTAAATTATCCTGGGGGGAGGAAAAAAAAAGGGAAAACCAAAGTGTGGAAATTGTGGGCAAAATGATAATTGTCCTGTGTTTTGTAAACCAGTGAGGATCTGTCAGCCAACAGCCTGGAGCATAACACTGCAGGTGCAGAGTGTAGGAGAAGGAATCATTCTGTGTGCTGGTCTTAATTATAAAAAGAACAGTGTGTCTTGGAGCTAAAGCCAGGTTTCTCCTGGCTGCTGTAAAATCAGACTGATAAATAAGGCTGGTTTGATGTGTAACAAAGGGAATTAATGATCCAGATGAAGACTTGATACCCTAAAATCAAAGAAAAAGTTTTAGTCTGATCCCTAAGAAGAGATTACATTATTATTTTGGTTTCTATTCAATGTATTGAAATCTGATGAAAGTTCTGATACTGGTTGATTGATTTGTTTCTTTTCTTTTCTTTTCCTTGAAATTCCATGATGAGATTCTTCTTTTAGAGTGCCCTACCTGCTTCATAAATACCAATTTAGGCTGTGCAATACTTCTGGCGATCAGCTTTCCTTAGTTAACCCGTGTGACTCTTTCTATGTGATGAGAAAGAACAAGGTGGAGTGGCTTTTCTCTTTATTTTATGTCACTGGGGCATCAGTCAGCCCATCCTTCACCATTATTTAAACTGTGACGTGGTTGTGTCTTTACTGACGTGGCCAGACTGTTGTGTTGGACAAACTGCCACAGCTATTCCCTGCTTAGCCCACAGCTGAGCCCAGTTCTAAAACTGACAGTTCTAAAACTTGTGGCTCTCTGCCTGACAAGCTCTGTCCTCAATCCTCCTGACACTTCCTACATTGCCTGTTCAAATCCAGCCACCCTTGCTGTGTCCAGGAGAGCAAACCTGGCAGTTCTCATCACTGTGTAGCTGCTGTCCAAGATTCCTGATTTGAGTCAGGATGGAAAAACGCAGAGTTGTGCATCCCACTGGGAGGTTCAGTGTTCTGCTGAAAGTAACAGGGCTGAAACTGCACAAAAATCCATTTACAGTCAGGTAAACATGAAGATCATCTATGGTGCCCTTTTTTTTTTTTCTCGTTGCCAACTTCAGTGAAAATTACTAAAAATGTCTTCAAACACAACATTTGGGGATTTAACTTGCAAGAACTTTGGCTGGTGCTGACAACGAAATGTAGTGGGAGCTGAAAGTCCTCCATGCTAGTCAGTCCTGTGAAACTCTCCTGAAGAACAATTTCTTCTAGGATTATTATTCTCTTGCTCTCTAGCTAGTATTTCAGCATTTTTGGTACTTATTCTTCTGTGTCAGTGGTGAAAATGTAGCTTCTGTATTGCCTTGTGGCTACTTTTTAATAGTCCTGTCCTTATGATATCTGCTCTTCAGGGTGTCTGTCTGAAAGTTAAGGCAGCATTTAGACAAGCATTACCACCTTCTTAAAAGGAGAGGAAATAAAGATGCAGTCAGTGCTAATTTCTCCAAGGTCAGGAAGGAAGTGAGCACGTGGGGAGTGGGGAAGCACCTAAAAAATCAAGATATTAAAAAAAATCAAAAGAATCCCTACAGGTGAATTTAGATTGTTCTGTTAAAATTACAAATTGGCAGCATCACTAATGCCATTTAGGCTCTCTGAAAAAGGCCACTGATGGCATCACTCACTGAAAGCTGACAGGTACCCTTCGAGCCTGACCTTTTGCTAAACCAATTCTCCCTGACTTGGACTGCAATGCATCAACATTTCCCATCTCAGAGAGGTTGATGTAGACTAAATAGTCCAGAAAATTAGTAAGAGTGGAAGAACATCCCCTAGAAAAGAGAAAACTTTCTATGGTGACTGTCCAGTTTTTTACAAGCAGGTCAAAATTATCATTTCAGTTCAGGTGAGGAGTGAGCTTGTGGAACAACTCAGTTTGTTGGGCTGCACGGACAGACATTTAAAGAGTTTCCAGTGAAAGCTCTTTCTTCAACAACACATTCTTCTGTACAAAACAATGTCTGTAAACACTCCTAGGCTGAGCTGGAACTAAAAGCAGAATTGCAGCAGAGGTATCAGTGGCATGGGCTTTATTAATTAGAGAATGCATCGAGCGCTCACCTGGCTGACAAACAATATCGACTTTTGATGTGTTTGGAACCAAGACATTTCATTAAGTGCTAACAATTCATGATTTGAATAACTGGCCTGAGGGAGGAAAGAGTTCAGCAGGGATACACAGACTTGTGCTGGCCCTGTAAAACTGCAGAAAATAAAGCCAGGCCTTGAGAAAGTCAGCCTGAGGAAGGCAAAACTCACAGTCCAGTACCTTGTATTAGAGATAGCTCTGTGAGGTTACATGTTAATGCAAGAGACATTCTGGAGAAGTTGGATCTGTAACAACCTCCAAGTAATTTACTGCCTGAATGCCTTTATGTAATTTATTACAGTCACAGGGATGTTGCTAAGGGCTGGTCAGGATCTTCACAGATTTTACTTCTCCCTATTAAACCCTTGCAAAAGGAGCAGTGAGCATTGATTTTGTTATAGCATCTCATTTTAGGGTGATCATCATATTACAAGATGTAATACTGTGCTTATCAGAATCCCATAACCTATATTTTTCACTGCCTTTGTCTAGTTTATCGTTCTTTTCAATGTTTTTATAAGACTGTTTTGCAGCCTGTGCATGCTCAGAAATACACATCTGAAGAACTCTTACATTCTTTGTGCCAAGTAGATTATCAGTTATTAAATCTTTCCAAATCTCCCTGCTTTGCAATGAAATCAGGAGAGTTCAAGTTATGCTTTTATAACTCTATTAAATTGAAGACTGTAATTCTTGTGAAAAAAGATATTAACTGAGGCAATTTATCACAGAGCCTGAGAAGTAATCAGCTTCTCTGAGAACAGCTATAAATACAGGTTTCCAGACTGCATGAAAAGGAGACTTTTGGGGAACATTTAAAAACGTGGGGATTGAAGGGCAAACATCAGGAGGTGCCTCCTACAGCTGCTGCTGCTCCAGGGAGTTCTGCTCCAGGCTTTTCTGCACCTCTCCTGTGTGTCTTTCACTTGTGGGACTTCATTTCTTCCACACCTCTGCTCCTGACTTTATTTTTTTTTTTAATGGTTTCTGATCAGTAACAAGGAGTGTACAACTTTCCTTTAGCTGCATTACACTATCCAGGGGCTATTTCAAACAAGCATTGAGGCAGCTCATACTTGGTGTGGCTCACAGACAAGAAAACTCAGTGTTTAGAGCAAGGTCTGATTTCAGCCACTTGGGCCATTTTCTGTTCTCCTGTTCTGCAGTGTACTTTTGCTTGGCTGTTATATTTTATTTTATGCTCCAGCACGGTCCAAGTTAACGATGTATTTCTTTGTTCCATTCTGCCCTTTGCAGTTTCAGCTTTAATTCTGAAAATTTGGCCTGTAAGCTCCAAGAGAGATAAAGAAGAGAGTCCCCAACATCAAAGAAGTGGTAGAAGATGAAAGGAAACTGGAGAATGCCTTTAGGGACTAACAAAGAGTCTTGAGGAAAAAGGCCCTGGATAACCAGTCAGTCACAACCAAACCATGGAGAAAAATCTCTGTGCAAAAAGCAGAATTATATGTAGAAGGATGATTGCAATTATTAAGGCAAAAACTGAATTTTTGATGGTGGTGTGAGAGAGAGAATACATTGGATGAAAAATTGGGGTTTGCCATCATCCTATAGGTGACAACAGAAATAGTGACATTCAGTGACCCTGTGCTAGAGGATTCATTATTTATAACTCTCTTGAGACAAAATGCAAAATAGCTCATGTTCCTCATCACCCCAGTGATTTGAAGCAAAGGGAGTGAGATTCCATTTCTGATATGCTCTGGCTGTGCCTGGAAAAGTTCCTGTTTCTGTAAAAGATGCAGCAGAGCGGTGTGAGCAGATGTTTCTCTAAAGTGTGGCTAATAACAAATCACACCACAAGTAATAAAAAAAGGAAATGCTGGCCTGCAATAAATCATCTTTGCAAACAGTGTGCTTAGATAACGAGCATATGAAAATACCAGTATGGAGCCTATTACTGTATGGAAATTCTTCCTACTGAGCTTGGATTTCCTCCAAGCTATGGAACAGGAATAAATACCTGCTACCAAATTCTGTGTCATTATTACACCTTTCTCTGGCACGTAATTAGAGAAACTACCCTTAGGAGTGGATGGCTACAACCTGTTGTATATTGCTGGAAGTGTAGGGTCTAAAAGCTTTGCCATGTGGCAGCTGAGAGCATCCTCTGGCTCACTGAGCACCCTGAGGCAACAGAAGCTGAGTGAGAGCTAAAACAGGTTTGTATTGCCTGAATGCCTCTGAGTGTCCTAAACCATTTGTTTGTTGCCTTGAACCACCCCAGAATTTTCATGTCTGAATCATTCAGTTACTTTTTAAAATGGAGGTTAATTGATGCAATCAAGGACTCTTTTCCAACAGTGAATACGTGCAAAGGACTTCAGGCTACCTAAAAAATGCAGCTACTGCTTTTAGGTGTTTTTAATTATTTGCTGTGTGCAGCGTGTTGTGAGTCTTGTGAGGGATATATGAACAATTCACTATTTTGTGTGCCTTCATCACAGAAAACACTTTATTTGTTTTATTCTGTCCAGCTCCAGTAATGAACCCTTTTCTACACCTCACAGTCAGGGCATCCAAGGGAAGGAGCTCTACCCAAGTTAGTAAATTAAGTATTTTATAGAAAATTATCCTGCAATGAGCTGAGCCTGCAGCAAGTCAGACTTGGGTGTGTGAAAGGATTCAGCTTGGGCCAGACTGGCTTGCTGAGTGGGGTGAGAAAATGATGGAGGGGAGTACAGGGACAGAACATTTTGCGTGGCTGGATAAGGAAGAGCTGGGGGCTGCTGGATTGGGAACACCAGAAAAGCTTTGGCAGAGAACAAGCATTAAGAGCTTGGTAGCTGGGAGATGTGCAGACACTGAAAATGAGGAGGTCACTCCTGCCCAGCTGGAGGTGAAGGTTTTATCTCAGCCCTTGCATTTTGCCTCACTGCTTGGCCCTCCTTTACTGCAGAGGGAGTCAGGGAAGACTTCAGCTTTAGCCTCTGGGAGTGTTGGGCAAAGATGAGAGGTTTAATAGTGTGACTTTCTCATGTTGCTGGAGTGCACTCTGATTTTTCCATAACCATCCCTGGCCCCACGATGCCATCAGAGCTTTTTGTCACCCTGGTTCTCATCACCCATGAAATTGCTGACACTCAGCTTCTCACAGGGTGCAGTTCTGCTGCAGCTTGTACAAGTCCAGGCTGAACTGGTGTGGGAAGGTCCCCTCAAGCCTGAAAAATGGATGAGGTTTATAACCAAAAATGTCATCACAGACAGCTCTTTATCAAGGCACAGCTGACTTCATGCTGCAAAGGCCACCTGCCATGGTGGTTCCTTTTGTTGGACATCCTGGGAGAAGAAAACAGCCTCGTAAAAATCAGTTTCAGGAATTATTTAAAGGAAATACCAAAGCAATCCAAACCACACTCTTCATGGGTTATTACATTACAGTAAAAACATTAGTCCTGCACAGATCATTGTTTTATCATTAGCTTAATGCCATCAGTTAATGAAGACACATCCATGCAGCTCTCAGATGAGTTTCACTGGGCTGCCCACGCCCACAGATAACAGATGCAATTAAAATGCTGCCAAAGTCATCATCCTTGTGAACAAGCTTTGTAAGTGTCTGTGTGGTGGTGGAGGAAAATAGTTTTAATTTTACCTACGTGTGTGTTTGTTTCCCACTACCCCTGATTTTGCCCATAGCATCAAGATAGAAAACTTCCTATCATAAATGATTTACTGTTCTTGCAATACTACCCCATTCTCCTTCCATATTTCAGGAAGGTGTGTGTATCATGTCCCTGATAAGGAGGAAATTAAATAGAAAAGGAATAAACATCCAAACTATGACAGCCCTCTAGTGAAATTATTATGCTAATTTTTAATTTTTTTTGTCACTTTGAAACCCCTTGGGACTACAATTTGTTCCAACAGCAGCTGTATCAGATTAAAAAAATAAATCTCCTAACCAATTCCACAAACTGAAGATTTAGCATCTCTCTAACAACCCCGTACATTTTTTATCAAAGAACTGAGTTCAATCCTATTACATCTTGTTATAGAGAGGTTATGATTCATAGTGGAAAATGTGCTAATTAATTACTCACTCCTTGGGACTGTTTCAGTGGATGTAAGCGTTCCTTTCATTATTTAAAGAAAGGGCACTCCCAATGAACAGGTTAAGGTTTGCTCCAGTTGTTAACAGCACAGAGTGCCACTGGTGCAGCATCCCTGGAAAACACTGAGCATCAGAGCAGCTCCTGCATGTCTGATGCCATTTCAGGCACCACAAAGAAGCCCCAGGCAGATTTTATAAAGCAATGTTATCTGTAGCAAATCCCCTCCACTTCCCAGCTTTCCCCATGAATTTCTGCCTAGCCAGTAGAATAAAATAAAATAAGCATTAAAAAAAAGAGTTTCAACTCAGTTTGACTCTGAATTGTTTCAGAAATCAAAATCTTCTGTTTGATTTTCAAAATAGATTTCTGTTGAATATTCAAATTGAGATGAAATCACGAGGGACACAAGACACTGTGCCTGACTTCATGGGCTTTAGCCAATACTTCGAATTATATTTTCACCTGTTAGTCTTTTTACTGATGTTGTCCTTTCTGCAAAGGAGTTCATGATTTTGGATTCATGTTTTTGGATGGTGTCCTACATAGAGGTCAGTCTACCTTTTAAAAGCATTTACAGAAGTTTTCAGGACATAAGTTACCTGGGCTTTCACTTAGGACCCGCTGGATATCATGGAATGAAATCAAAGGTTTTAAATTCCTACTCCCTATATGTAAATTACTCTGAGTCACCAATTAAAAACTGAACCTCTGATAATTGTTTAGCACAAGACTGACACTCTGAGTATGTGCTGTCCTTAGCTTGAGGTTGAACAGAACCCTTCTCTCATCTCCACCAGTGCTCCCAGCACAAATCTGTGCCTGGACAGAGCAGAGCAGCTCTCAAGGTCACTGCCAGATTATCAGTGCAGCACCTTTCAGAAGGAATAGACTGCAAAACTTCAACCAAGCACTTTAATAAAGAACTGTGTGCTGCACTTGTGTACAACTGTTCTTTTCGTGCAGGTTATGAAGCATTTCTAGAGAACTTACAAATCTATTTGGACATCGTCGCTCATCCCATCCAGAACAAAATCCTGGGGTTTGGAGTTGTCAGCTGAGAGCTGTTCCTTGAGCTGTTTGCAGGAGAGGAAATGGAGATGAGGGCTTCATATACCCACCCCTGTGTAGAGTGTGCATAATTATTCATGAATAATTCATCATCTCCCCCTGTTCTGTTCCCTGTTTGCACAGGCCTTGAGTAAGGGACTGTGTGCAGTCACTGTTCCCTGGACCCTTGCCTTTCCAGGATCTCCTGCCCTCAGTGCAGGACACAAATCATGTCCTGAGTCTTTTAGCAGCTCATCTCAGAAGTAAAAAGAGAGGATGTTTCTTGACAGTCTTGTTATAAGTAAATAACTTTTATTCCTAGTGTTCCTCCTAATTTAAGTTGTTGGATTTATTACTTTGCTGAGATGCTTGCCATTTGGCCAGGACCACTGAATCTCCAGACTGGCAGATGTTTCTCCTCATTAACCCAGTTTTCAGCCAAGGAAGGAAGCCAGCCTTTTCCAGGCTTGTGCATTGAAGACTTATAAATACCCAGTGTGTGTATTTAGACAGGACAGTCTGTTTCCTGAAGGCATTAAGCAAATCAACATCTTCTAATTTGAGGGAAAATCAGGTCATTTGAACTGGAGAATCAGGTGTGGATTCCAGCACTCAGACAGCTGCTCTGAATTGGTAGCAAAGGGTGGAGGGAAAGATACCAGAGGAACAAACTCACCTGGGTGCACCCTGTGCCAGCACAAGCATCAGTGGGATCATGGTCCACCTCACCTGCAAGCTTTGCTTGGGCTGAAATCCCTGCCTGGGCTGAGCTGGACAAAGTTATGGTCCTGCAGGAGACCTGTGTTGGAATGAAAAGCAGCAGTTCTGAACAGTTCCATCCTCATCCTTTTCAAGTTCAGAAAATTACATGGACTAGAAATTAATATGCTGTTATAAACTTTATGCCTGAATTTGTTTGAAAATCACAACAACATTATTGTGCACCAGCTCAATTTCTACCTGAATATTAAAACAACCTCAGTGAGCTATACAGCATTGTACTGAAATTAAGGTCAACTTTGCTCCTTAACCAAAATTTTGTGTTCCACCAACAATGTGTCTAAGTGGATTTCTATTGAGGGCAACCTGGGAGCAACTACTCTTCAGGTGTAATAACAAATGTAAATGCAGTGCCAAACTTCTCTAGGAATCTTGAAGTTGAGTCAGTTTTCCAAGATGTTTAAAAATCTGCAGTACGAATCCTGGTATTATCATTATTATAATTATCATTATTATTATTATCATTATTATTATTATTATTATTATTATTATTATTATTATTGTTTTAGTTTCAGACCTTCATCTGTAAGAGAAGAGACTTGTAAGGTTTAGGTGCTGCCTGTTGGCAGTTCTTAGCACCCTCTATAATTTAGTCCTTGGTGTAATCCAATTTCAGCAGTCTGAGGAGAGAATCAGGTTCTTGGAAGAAAACTGGAATGTTTCAACTAAATTTGCCAGACAGGCACGATTTCCAGCTCTGTGGTGAAATGTAAAACATTTTACACAATGTGAGTGAAGATGAGGGCAGTGTTTGCACTGTGAGCACACCTGTATCCCTAAGAAAACCAGTAAGCAAGGAAAATTCAATAAACTAATCTGTAATTTGGAGAAAACGTCAGGGTTTAAGTGAGGCTCATCTAAAAATATAATCCAGCTGATGTCTGTCCTCATTGCAGGTGCTTCAGAAATGCCAAGACAAGCCTGAGTGCTCAGGGGATTCTTCTAGGAAGATAAGGATGTTTGGGAACACTTGGAAAACAAAAGGAGTTTTTATTCTGGTCCAGTCAGGGGGTGAACGGTACAGGTCTCTGCTGTGTCTCCCAACACTGGGAAATTAAGGTTTTTATTTAAAGGAGGTCAGAGGGTTGGCTGTAATCTTCAGTAGCACCTTGAGCTCTGCCTGCAGAGGAGAGCATGCAGGGGAGAAAACGTCTGGTTGAGGAAATGCCCTTGAGAGGGGTTTGCTTTCCAGGTAAAAAAGATGTGTGTTTTTAAAGATAAACAAGCTTAGGAAGGTCAAGATTTCTTGCATTTATCTAGAGGTGCCTAACTGGAGTAACTGAGAAGGCTGAAAACACCCCTACTTAAAGACTGTCTCCATCCCAAAAGTGCTGTTTGCCTGGCAAAGTGAGGCATTTGCCTTCCTGAATTGAAAATGTGCTGGGGAAATACACTGTAAGGAGTATTGGAGTCTGGGGCAGCACCTTTCTCTCTGCTCCTGCTCCAAGGGAAGGGTTTGATGGGGTTTACCAAGTGTGGGAGGCATCAGCCAGGCCCACAAGGGGCTGTGGTTAGGAAAGGCTGGATTTCACTTTTTGCCCAAACTGGAACCTTAAACCTGGCATCCCTAAAACCTGAGCAAATTCCATCTGCTAAAATGCCACCATCGTTTCTCTTCTCCACTTTCACAGCCACCAGCTAATTTGCACCTCACATGACTCAGCAGAGCTGCATTCATCTCAAGGAGGAGCATCATTTTACACTGTGTAAGCATCAGCTCATCAAATCCTCTCCAGCTGAAAACAGCCATTATGTGTGTTGTTATCACAAGAGTAACATTAATAAAGCTCTTGCAGGGTACTGTCACAGTGAGCTGCTGGTTTTTTCCTCTGCCTGATCATTTTGGTGAGAGAACATGCCTCTCTTCCTACAATTTTATTTCTTGCACACTTTAGAGTCTGTAGAATTAGGTGCTTTGGACAATATTGGAATGAGACTGCCTGAAATAATTCATACCCTGAAGCCCATGTTGGCTGTTTTCCCATCATTTCAAAGAAAACTCTTTTCTGATTTGCTAAGAGATGTTTAGCTTGCATCCAAAAGAGTCTCCATTTTTCTGACTTGAGTCTATCTGATCTCCAGCCTGAGGGAACTGAGTCCCTGTGACTTGAGAAGGAGACAGAGCAGATCCCACCATCCCTCTTGGACTTCAAGCCTGTGGGAGGAACAGGAGCAATTTGGTGAAACTGCTGCTTTTCTTTTAAAAAGCAGCTATTTTATAGCCTAAGTAAAAAGGAACTTTACCAAAAAAGTTACCAACAGAACAGAAAAAATGAATTTAAACTCATCAATATAAAATTAATATGTGAAGCACATGTTGTGAAATATAGAAGCAGAACACGGACTGGAACTCAACAAAAGGAAGAGACTTCTAGTAACCAAAAGTTTCAGCTCTAAGCTGTTAAGAAATAGCTACATGTTTGTGTAACTACACATTTTGTAGTTCACAGAACAGGATTTTTTTACCCAAATAATTTCCATCAGTTACACAGAAAAATGGTCAACCACTTGCTGACTTGAAGTGTAAAACAGAGCAGGGAAAAACAACAGATATATTCACCACAGGCTTTTAGAAACCTTTGATTTATCACTACTAGATGGGGCTGAAATTTCATTCTCTAGTCCTTTCTTCTTTTTCTTTCCATTTCTGCTTTGCCCCCAGTTTCTCATATTTCTTTCGTTATTCTTCGACTTTTAGAAGACCTACCCAAGAAAAACCCAAGAGCAATAAAACATAACAAAACCCAAATCAAGCTAATTTCTAAATCTTTTTTTCCCTCAACCATGAAATTGTGGGAATACATTTTTAATATCCTCAGAGCTGTTTGTTAATTATGAGATGCCATTGCCTTTGAGGACTGCAGGAGGTACAATCCAAAGTCTTTGTGTGCTTTGAAAACATATCCCTACAGTGACCAAATGGATCAGAATATGTAAAACCAGAACAGCTACAAGGGGGCTCAATTGTTTAATCAAAGAGATGGAGAGGAATAACAAATGTATGAGAAACTGCCTTTGGGAAAGCACTGCAGAGCACTGCATGCAAATATGCTGACAAAATCCCCTTCCCTGTAAGAGACAGGTCAGCTCACTGGTGCCATCTGTAATCTTTGTAAGGGCTCTAGAGCTGATTTTTATTTATTTTGCTCTTTTTCAAAATTAAATCTACATTTTAAATCTTAACTCATGTCATCTTAGTAATTAGTTTCAGCATCTACCCGTGCCAATCATTGCCACTGTAATTTTTGTTAATTAAAATCAGTCATGGCAAGGGGAAATTAAAAATGCAAATGCCTCAAGTTTGACACCAGTGGCTGTTGTGAGAATCTGGAAGCTTTGTTTGAAAAGGCAACAATTCTTCCCTGAAATAATTGATCTGCTGCTGTTTTACTTTCATAGCAGAGTATCAATCTGACATTAATTAACATGATAAATATTAACATGTAGGCTGTGTTTTGGTGAGCCAGGAGCAAATAAATCAAACACTGCTTCCAGGAACCCTACTTTTCACTGAGAGAGGGATGGGCCAGGGCATCCACATCCCAGTCTGCAGAGAGCATCAGAGCCTCTTCCACCAGATGTGCAAATACCAGCAGACCTGGAACATCTGGTCTGCTTTCACAGGCCTTTTGCCACTGTTTCCTCTTACTGCACCTGTTTTCTGTACTGCTGTTAAGAGAGAAAAGGCAGGACCAAATTCCTCCTTGCAGTAACTGCACTGATGTGAGCCCATGTTAGAAATCTTCATTCTTCTCAAAGGCAAAATCATCACAAGCAGCGAGAAGGGTTTGGTGCCACATTGAGGCTTTGTAGAAGAGCCAGAATTCTCATCCTTTATTAATGAGGATTTTCTTTTGACAGATGTGCTTTGTCTCCCAGTAGCTGTAAGTGGTTTCAGCGTTACAAGCACTTTCATGGGAAACACTGGTTACTCGCAGCTGAACACTGATTTTCAGAGAAGGGTTGATGTGAGATCCACAATGCATCAGTTAATGAGGAGGTTTTGCCATGAAGCCTGCTGCTGTTTGTGAATCCTTTTATTTGAAGATCACAGGGCATCAGAATGGGGCACAACAAAGTCACATTTTTCCTAGCTCTGCCACCAGTTTCTTGGGTGACGTGGATGAGCTTCTTCATCTTCCTGTGGCACACTTTTCCCCACAGCAAAAGAAGCTGCAATGTGGTGATTTTTTCCTTTGAGAAGCTGCAGGGTGAGGAACGTTCAGTGCCCTACAACACCTAAGGTAAGCATTGTTATTTCAGTTGTAAGAAGATAAACTTTTCCTTTTCAAAGCAGCTGTCCGTGCTTGATCCCTTGCTGTGAACGCCTTTGCCAGGCCATTAACGCCTGGGTATCAGCAGCAAACCCTTCACAGGATTAATTACAGGATTAATTACCACTGCAGTCACATCTTGTAAGGAATCTCCATTAATCAGAGGGAAAACTTCTTGGTGTTTAGGGTACCACTGAGTTTGCACCAGTCAAGGCTTTCTTTATGTAAGTGAAAAGCAAAATGTTTGGGTAGCACAGTTTATCCAGTCCTACTTCAGGACCACTTGTGAACAAAGCCATCATTTCCCACCCCTACAAATTTACCAGGATTTTGTGATCTGTCTGCAGCCCGACAGTGCTGCCCATTGCTGAATCTTCTTGTGTCTCCCACTGTGACTCACTGAACTGAAGAGACGTGGAAAAATCACAAATCAGATTGTTTTCAACCTAATCAAAGATGCAAGATCCCATTTTGCCCCAAAACCCTTCTGAGGACTGAGGAGATCAATATGGAAATTGGAATTTAAAAACAAAAGATTGCTGACTGAAAAATAATTCAGTTATACTTCTCATTGAATTTTGTAATGAAATGAGGAATGTACTTAATTATACGATCCCAGTGGTAATACCTGAAGTAATCAGGTTTCTACTTGATTCTCTCCTTATTTCTCTCTGCCACTTTCCTTGTGTAATTTCTAATCTTGCTACAATAATTTTTAAATTACTGCCCAACCATCAATGCATAAATAAGAATATGAAGAGGGCTAGAACAGTCTCAGTCTTACCTGTTGCAACAATACTTTCCTGAAAATCAGTTAACTAGTTCTTCAAAAGTTTTAAAACATGGAAAATAAAAATTGAAGAAAGGTGATATCTTTTAAAGGAGGAAAAAGTACTAAATTTTTGTGGGTTTGTTGTTTTTGTTTTGTTTTTTTTTTTAATCTTTAAAGGAGCACTTATCCCTCAGTAAGTCATGGCACAATGGATTAGTCTTGTTTGTCAATGTCCTGCAAAAAACAAGCCCTTAAGATTACTTGTTTTTGAATTACTTTACAAAGGACTACAACATATTATGAATTACAAGATTACATTCCAAAAC
>WAAE01011717.1:400837-531848 GCA_013400495.1 Nicator chloris | reverse complement strand
CACCCTCAAAGGGAACAATTTCTCCCTGACATCCAATCCCAACTTCTCCTCTTTGTTCGTCCTTGTCCTGTTTCTCTCTGCCTGTGTTCAGGTTCCTCTCCCTCTCCTGTGCTCTCCATGCTCCATCCCTGCTGGGACCATGGCTGTGTGTCCCCGCTGCCGTGTCCCCACAGCACACCCCGGGGGGATGCCCTGCCCGCGGTGCCGGACAGCGGCCGCTCGGGGACCGCGCTGCCCGCCGGGCCGTGTCCGTGGCTGCACGGCACCAACCCTGATCCGCTCCTGCAGCCGCGACAGCCGCAGCTTCAGAGCCTGCCCGGCTCCTTCTGTGACCCAGACAGGCCCTGCTGCGAGGGAACAGGGGGTCAGGGGCCACAGGAACATCTGGAGGGAGACGCAGCCCATTCCACAGCCGAGGGGCTCCCCACGGAGAGGCAGCGCTCGGGGGTCAGGGGTGCCAGGGCTGTGTCGCAGCCCCACGCCGAGCCGGCACGGGGCCGTGCTGGCAGCGTCCCGCGGACACAACCGCTCGAAAGACTCCCGGCAGCAGCGCACAGCTGGTCACCGGCCACCGGCACATCTGGAGCCGCTCAGGCAGGTCCGGGAGCTGCCCACGGAGCGCGAGGCAGCAGAGGCAGGGCTGTCACTTTGCCAGGGCAGGGCAGGCTGGGGTGTCACTGCACCCCGCTAGAGCCACCCCAGGACACGCTGCTGTGCCCACCCACTCTCTCAGAGAGAAGCCACACGAGGAGTGCCTGGGGTCACTTGGAATGTTCAGCTGGAGAAGAGGAGGTTGGGGTCAGACCTCATCGGGTGCTGCAGCCTCCTCCCAAGGTGAAGCTCCAATCTCTGCTCCCTGTGACCCAGGGAACGGCTGGAGCTGTGTCAGGGCTGGAGATCAGGAAAAGTTCTTCCCCCAGAGGGTGCTGGGCACTGCCCAGGCTCCTCAGGGAATGGGCACGGCCTGAGGCTGCCAGAGCTCCAGGAGCATCCACCACTCCCAGGGATGCACAAGGTAGGATTGTTAGGGTGTCTGTGCACGGCCAGGAGCTGGACTGGATGATCCTTGAGGGTCCCTTCCCACTTGGGATATTCTGTGATTCTCTGAATCTTTGGTTCTGTGACTTTTGCTCCAGACTCACAGGATCTCATCTGTTTTCCCCAGGGCTGCAGAGCCTGCCTGAGCAGCAGAGCAGGGCAGAATGCCATAGGGATGCCACAGCAGCTACCCAGGACAGGGGGAACAGGCTGCCAGCACGCCCTCAATGCCCACAGGTGTCTCCTGGAGGGACAGATGGGAGGGGTGGGCAGGAACAAGGGACACAAGCAGACTGAGTAGGGAGGAAGCAAGGCATGGGCACAGCTGGCTGGGAAGGGTCAGCCTGAGCAGCCCAGCTCTTGTTGGACCCGGATGTTTGTTTCAGCCATCCCTCTGGACCTCAGGATCCTCCTCTCCTGCAGCCAGTGCACTTTTCACGGGATTCCTGCATAGTCCCAAGCAAGAATCCAGGAAGATCCCAGGCAGGCTTTGGAGCATCTCCTGGAGATGGTGACCGCAGGATGAGGGGCACGTGGCTGAGTGGGGCCACCAACAGAAGGAAGACATACCCCAGCCCCTCTCCTGCCCAACAAATCCACCAGCAGCCCAGTAGAGAGTCCCAGCACAGCCCTTCTCTCCACGCCTCTTTAGTCACCCTGCCCTTTCCCCTTGCCAAGACCCCCAGCCAGGCAGGGTCTTCCCACAGCAGCCTCCATCAGGGGATGGAGCAGGTGGCACCTGGATGCTCTCCTGGAGCCTGGAAGGTCCATCAGGAGCTGTTGTCAGTGCCACATGCAGCACTCCTGTGTTAGACCAGCAAAGGCACCAGTTACACTGAAACAGGGCACAGACCCCAAGGTGAAACCAGGCCCACTCCTGCCCCTGAATTTTTCTCTCTAAGGAATGTCTGTCTGCTATAAAGCAAAGGTTCTCCATCCAGGTGCTTCCCCCAAGCCACTCTGGGCAATTTCCATCCAGCTGCAGCCCAGGGAGGCTCCTGCCTGTGCTCATGTTGGAGTTTGTGCTGTTCATAGCTGGATTATCACCAGAGCATCTGCTGAGCACCAGCCCATCCCCAGCCAGGGGCGATCACCACTGCCCACCAACACTCTCATGAGGGAAGGGGAGAGAGGGAGTGGTGTCCCAGGGCTGGAGTCAAAAACATCACTAATGAAGCATCAGTAGCTCATCAGGGGAAAGAGAGGCTGTTTCCAATTAGTTCAGATCTAGATTAGGCAAGAGAGGTGAGTAACAGCGTGGGCTGGACCCATGTAAAATTGTTGGCTCAACTAAACTAAAAAATAAACTGGGAAAAGGAAAAAAAAAAGGAAAGAGAAGAAATACCATATTCAGGTTTGGTTTGTTTATTCAGAAATAGAGAAAATTAAAACATAAGTACTAGGACAAAATACGCCAGCTCTAAATTCTGCCTGAGATGATGATTTTATTAGCAAAGAATCTGGATCTCAAGTTATGTCTCAAAACAACACAAAACCAGATGCAGAGGTCAGTACTCTCCTGCCTAATAACAATGCTTTCAGTGACATCCTTAAGGAAGAGATGGACTCATCGGCATTGCAAGAGACTTTTAAAACAAATTTGGAGGGCAAAACAACAAGATTTCACTCTTAGAATCTGCAGTTCAAGTTGAGACAGAGCATAATGGAAGCTCTGTTCCAAATACAATCCCATGATATCACGAAGACTCAACAACTAACATCAGCTGCTTCCCAAGTAGTTTGAAAAATGGAGATGAAGTCATAACTCGTTAGCTAAAGCCATCCCATAAGAAAAACCAGCAGTATTCTGAAAAAAACGGGTCTTGAAGTCTCAACCTGTGGGTCTCATTTTAGCCTCCTAAGCTGCTGCTGGTTTTCTCAGGCAGCAGCGAGGCCTGTTGAAGAGAGAAGTTTTTCTGAAAACATACCCTGGAAAAACTGAGATGAAAATATGTAAATAATCCTACACCTAGAATTTCTTTACATAGAGGTGTTGTTCCTAATTAACCAGTCATGGTGATGGGGTGTTGAACAATAGACCAATCGTGTCCAGCTGTGTCAGAACCCTATAAAAAGGGTTCACTTGTTTAATAAAGAGAGTTCTTCAGCCTTTAGAGAAATTGAGTCTGTGTCGTCTGTCAACGCAGCAACAGCGACATCAACCTAAAGCCATTTCCAAGGGGAATAATAGCAAAACCAGTAGGAAATAAAGTAGGTAGAGATAAGAAAAATGTCAAAAAAACAAAACTCTTGCAGTAAAATCAAGTCCTGCAGAGAAAAGACTCTCACTACCCATCAAGGAAAAGATATCCTGAAGGTCAGCTGGAGCAGAGCTCAACTTTCCAGGTTTGGAAGGGATTACCCAGCTCCAGAGATTAATGTGGGCATGACAACATGACAACAGCCACCGACAAAACCCGGTGGAAGTGGTGGAGTTACCATCCCTGGAAATGTTACAAAAAACGTATTGATGTGGCACTGGGGATATGGTTAGTGGTGGCTTTGGCAGTGCTCAGGGAAAGGTTGGGCTCAGTGATCTGAGAGAGCTTTTCCAACCTTAGCAACTCTGTGATTTTATGATTAAAAGAAGGTACTCAAAAAATAAAGCACAAAGACTGTCACAGAAAAGGTTAAGAAATCCTGCAGAAAAAAAAAAAAACAAACCAAAAAAAAAACAAGTATGGGGGCACTGGGACCAACTGGCATCTGTTATTTACCTGAAAATCTTGTCTTCATTCTCTCATTTGTGTGCAAACTCCAAGTGTTTTGCATTTAATTGCAAAACATTCCAGGAAGTGATACAAGGGGGTTGCAAAGTGACAGAAACGGAGACAGGCAAATGAGAGTCTGTATCCTTGGAGAGCACTGGCCCTGCATGGCTGTGACGTGGACAACTCCACGGTTATCCCAAGGGGTGCAAGCAGCCTGTGAGCGCTGGCAGCGGTGCTGCAGCTTGCTTTAACCCAAAATGGCAATTCCAACCCGAAAGTGCAGTCAGGAAACATCCCGTGGCTGACAGAACATCTCCCAGGAGGACTCCTTGGCTTCATGTGCTGTTGTCTGTCCTGGAGGAAATGTTGATGAGATTCCACCACAAAAAAAATGCCATTATCAGTCCCTGGCATTTGAGATCCCAGAGCAACATGCCACGTACCAAGATACGAAGACCTTTTGGAGTTTGGAACAGACAAATATGGCACTAAAACCATGAAAAAGGCTCCCAGATGTAGTGGGAACAGAGTATCCAATGCCATGGGAAACCCTCTCTTATCTTTAGAGAAAACTACAAGTACATGGCATTTGGTGTTTTGGAGAGTGTTTATCAGAAATGCTGATGGCAGATAGAAGCTCCTTTAAGTATTGAAAGACAAAAGTTAAAAAAACCCCCTGATTTGGACACTTTGTACTTTCAGTCATGTTTTACATGCTCAGCTCTCCTACTCCAGCCCTGTCCCAGGGGTCTGGCTCTGACAATGCCCTCTCTAATAGGAACATAAAGCCCACAGAAACCTGTTCCCACCTTAAAAATACCCCCCCTTTGCCCGGGGAGGGAAGGAGAGCCCAGAAGATAGGACGTGACAACTGTTCTGGAGGCACCAGGCAGCTGCAGGGCCGTGATCTGTGCTTGGCATCTTTCAGATGCACCAAATGCAAGGCCATGAGACCTGAACATGACTTGGACATCAGGGGCCTGAGAGTGTTGTCCTATGACCACTGAGCCAGGAATGATCTCTTGGCTCAAGCCCCCCTGCTGGAAAGGCAGCCAGGCTTCCTACGGAGCAGAATCCAACCTCTGTTCTCTGCAATTAGTTCCAGTCATGGTCAGTGCTGAAATATGTGCTAATCCACACTTGAGCAGGCCTTGCTTTAACTCCCAGCCTTTGGGTCTCATTATTTTAATTCCTCTGCTAAATAAAAGCGCTCCCAAGTACGTACTTGGTGCTTGGATTTTGCGAGGCTGATGCAATCTTGTGTCTGTCCCTCATCCCTTCCTGATGTGTGAAGCAGGAGAATTTGAATGACAGCTAGTAGCTTTATGAAGGAACTTTTAAGGATTTGGGCCAGGTCAGAAAGGGCTTGGAGCAACCTGGGCTAGTGGAAGGCATCACTAGCTGTGGCAGGGGGTTGTAACAAGTTCATCTTTGTTTGGGTTCCATCTGTGAGGTGAGGGTCTGAAGTGACACAGGGTCCCCAGGCAGGTGCAAAGGAGAGCTGAATTTACTGAATTATTAATTTAATTAGCTGAATTATTGGCCTTTTTAAGCAGGTAGCCACTTATCAGTTACATGCTTTTAAATCATAACAGACATAATTCAACCAACCACCATCCAGGGCAATGTGAATACAGGATGGTTACATGACATGTTTTTCTACCCCTAATTCAGCTGAATCACTTTCCCACAGTCCTTTTCTACTTAGCCAAAGTACCAAGCCTGAGTCATGATTTTAGTCGAGGCCTTCCTTTTGTAAGGTTTTACCTATAAGCAACGCATCTGTAAGGTTCCTTCCAACCCAAACTGTTCTATGAGTTTGTAATTCTTAATTTTTTTTTTTTTTGGGGCAAATATGTGTCTGGAAAGAAACTCTACTGGTTTCTCTTCCTACCCATAAAATTTCTCCCGGGAAGGATGCGAAAAAAGCTTTCATCGGTGCCCACAGCTTTATATGAGAGATGATCCTGGAGGGGATCCATTCCTTAGACCTCCATTATCTCAGTTAAAATATTGACCCAGCAGGAGACATCCCCTTGGAACTTTGTGCATGGAACAGGACAGCCCTGTGAGTTCCTTTTCGCGTCTGATGCACCATCCTGCTTCTCCCACCCAGCCCAGCCACCCAAGATCCAGCTGCTGCCTCCTGCTCCTCTGTGTGGTCCCTTGTGCCTTCTCCATCACAGGAGCCACTTGTTCCCCAGGGATGGTCACAGAACTCAGGGCCAGGCTCTCTCCCTTCCCTGGACTCTGGTCCCAGTCCCCACTCCAGAGCCATGCACGCATCACTGCTTTTGCAGAGAGGGTTTCCAGGATAAACAGTTGAGACGAACTCATGGAAATCTGGGGCTTCTTAACCCTGGTTAACGACCCCTGGCACAAGCCTGGGCACTGGGAACCCCCTCAGGGACAGGGTGGGGTTGAGGAGGGCTGCTGGGCACAGGGGCTGTGCAGGTGACCGGGCAGAGGGCCTGGCAGGGCTGGACGTCCTGTTCTCCAGCCCAATTAACAGCACCTCGGAGAATGAGGTCATTGGAGAGGCCAGACAGTCTGGGAAAACACTTTCACAGCTCCAGGAGGATTTCCTTTTTCCTCTTTTCAATTGTTCCTCTGTGCTGCCTCCCTCTGCTCCCCCTTCTCCATCCATGTCCTCAGGCCTCCTTTGCACTCAGGCAGGGGCAGCCGCTGGATGCTGCTCACGTTGTTCCCTGGGGAACAGGAGAGGAAGGGCCCTGCAGAAAGGCCACCAGGCTGCTGGGGGACCCCAGCTGCTGCAGTGGCTTCTGCTCTGCCTGTGCTGGCACGTGGCTGTGGGAAGGAGGGGGCCACAGAGCTTCTCCTGGGAGCCTCTGGGCAGCCCCAAGCCTGTCCCACCCCTGGGACTGATGGTGGGGTGGCAGGGATGGCAGCTCTGTCCTTTTCCTCCTCTTGTCACCTGTTTGGGACAGTGAAGTCTGCTCAGCATGGCAGGCAGCAGAACCTCTATATTTTGCCACCAAAAATATGAAAGGCCATGAAGATGGAAGTCTTCAGAGTAAATATAAAAAAAAAAAATCTCTTGCACCAGCATTTGCCAGAATTGCAATGAGGTTCCTTTTGCTTCCCCACTGTAGCTCTAGACTTGTCTCTCCAGGTCCATCCATGAGTCCCTCCTGAAATCACCTCAGGAATCCTGTGACCACAGCTGCTGTTGTCCCCTGGGATCACACTCACCTTCCTGGCTGTCCACATGCAGTGATGCTCCCACTCCTCTGACACCTCCTCAGCCCCAGCACAGCCCCGAGTCCTCCCTGCTTCACGAAAAGCTCCTGGGAGGGACCTCAGAGTTACTCTCCCCTGTACCAGTGACCACCACGTCCCCCCTCCACACAGCACAGGTGGTCCCTGCCCTGAGTAGGTGATGGGCAATGCAGGACCAGCCTCGAAGGGAAGTCCCTGGAAGGGGATAAATTTATCTCCCTCCCGGGAGATAAATTGGCTGTTGGGAAGGAGGGAGGAAGGGTCAGGGTGTGAGAGATGGCCTGGGTTGCAGAGCAGTACAGTGAGGCTACCCACATCTCAAAGAAGGTTCCCTTTGTCCCAGCAGGTCCAGATTGGGCACTTGGAAAGAATCCTTGCTTGGTCCGTCACAAACTTGTCCCTCAGGTTTGGGACATGACACAGCACCCACAAAGTGTGGACTGGCTGGTTTTGGGCTGGGCTGGTTTTTGGGCAAGAACGCTGTTTGGAGAGCCTGTGTGCCTGTGGCTTTCTGAGGAATCAGTCTGGCTTTGGGGCACGTGTTCATCCAGACATTTAAGGGGAACATTGAATAAGCAAGACACCAAATGAGAGGCACCCTCAGGACTTGGTGTCTGACACTCACCCTGGGCAGGGAATGCTCAGGCACTCCTGGGACAGGCTGGCCTCAGAGGGGAGATGGGTCTGCAGGAAAATCCACACCCTGCAGTCACCATCTGATTCTCCATGAGGCATCCAGGGGCAGAAGGTCTCCGAATGCACTTTTCCAAAGGAGCTGCCAGACATGTCCATGGCTCCACCATGGCCCCAGGCTTTGGCACTCCCAAGCCACCACTGCCTTATCCTTTCTGTGCCGCAGTGTTTACTCCTGTCAGCACCCACCATCCATCCCTCCTGGCTTTGGAAGCTGCTCTCATGTGCAGCATCACCCGCCCTCGCCTGCCGCACGCTCAGAGCAAGAATTCCAGAGGGACTTTGCCAGGCTGCCGTAGACATGACCTCAGGCCAATGTGCAACTTGCTCCAGAGGTGCCTGTTTTCCTCTGTGGGTAATCCACAGAACAGGGATATACAAACCCATCTGATATGTTCAAAGAATTACTGAGCATCTGCAAGGAGAGGGAAAGAAAAACAAACACACAGATAAAAGGATTCCTAGAACATGACAAAGAGGAAAGAAAAGGAGACAGGGATGAATAAGGCCACCCAGACAGGTCCCAGGCTTTTCTGGGAGCCCACCATTTCCTTGATGAGAGGGACCTCAGCTCAAACTGTCCCTGCCTGCCTGTCCCCCTTGTTCCTTCTGCTGGGAACATGCAGTCAGACAGGACACATGGTGCTGCAACTTCACAGAATCATGGAATGGTTTTGGTTGGAAGGACCACAAAAGTCATCCCATTTTAACCCCTGCCATGGGCAGAGACACCTTCCACTATCCCAGGTTGCTCCAAGCCTCGACCAACCTGGCCTTGGACACTTCCAGAGATGGGGCATCGCCAGTGAAGAGCTCCTTCCTGCAAAGCATGGACATGGCTCCTTAGCTCCCAGCCTCTGCTCTGACCACTTGGAGAAGCTCATGGAGCTGCAGTTCTAAAATGTGCCCCTTTTGCATCCACCCTGAGCAACTCCCCTTTGCTTTCTTTGCATGAAATCCAGCCCAGGGCAGGCTTTTCCTGCTGTCCTTGGCACCAATCACATCAGGCACACCCATCCATCTTCCAGTCCTCCAGGGCTCACTCCACTGACATTCAGAAGTCTTCTACATTTTGTTCCTCAGCTCCTTTTCCCTGCCCCAATATCAAGCATATGGTTTCATCCACCAAAAATACAATGTGGACAATGTGTGATCTTCCAGAATAACCAGAGGAGCTGCAACTTTCACTCTGCCTAGGAAGAGGATGCTGACACCAGCTCAGATCCCTCGGGAGATGTTCAGAACTGGTGTACACACTCCATACTCTAGTGTTGAGTGGCCAGTCAGGGATAACACCCAGTTCCTGAGCTGTGGGAATACCCATGGTCCCCAGGAAGAAGCAGGGATGGGCCTGCTGGTCTCCAGGAAAGCTGTGTTTGGCAGCCTGAAGTCCTGCTTGCCCTCGTGGATCTCCCACTGCAGCTCTGCCTTTCCAGGGAGCACAAACCCTGCTGAGGGAAGGATGGGTTGAGTAGTGTCACCTGCCCTCAGGTGTCCTTATCCTTGGGGTTGGAAGTCGCTGCTGGTTGCTTCTGTGAGGAGGCAGAGAGAGATGTCTGGGTCACAGGAGAGAGGGATGAGGGAGGATGATCTCCTTGGTCTCCAAGACTGAACCAGCAGGAAGCTCTCACGACTGGTTTTCACTCTGGATGTGATGAGACACATCCAGAGAGATGCAGTTGGGATGGATGGGAACCAGCAGGGAAATTGAGCTCTCCAGGGAAGGGAGAGAGACAGACCTTTCCATGGCTTCAGCCTTTGGACAGGCAAATCACAACGGGCCTGAGAAGTGTCCGTTTGGGATCAGGGATCCTATGGCAGATGGGATTACAGGACCAGCACAGTGCAGGAATTAAAACAGGAAAGGAGCAGCATCAGAGGCTCTGGGACATGTGGAGAGCTCAGATGCCCATGTACTACCCCAGGGCTAATGCCAGGTCCTGGTCCAGATCCTGGCTTATGTCCATGCAAAATTCCCCATGCCCAGTTCCCCATGTCCAGGTCTGTGCTCATGTCCAGCTATTTTGACCTCATGAAGGAGAGACCACCCAGGGCCCTCTCCTAGGAGGGAGGGCATGGGGAGGAATCCTGCCTTGAGCACACCAGCCCTGGCTGGAATCAGGGCATGGCCAGCACAGGACGGGGACTGAAGCTCAGTGGCTCTTGCTGGGCTCCACAAACATCCTTGCTGATGAGTCCCAGGCTGAGCTCTGGAGTCAGCCAGCGAGTGCCAGGACCATTATTAGTGCAGTGACAGTGTTCAAACTGGAGCTGCCACCAGTGCAGACACAATAACTCCTGGTGCCTGAGGAACTGATTAGCAACAGCCCCGGGATGCATTTTCCGTCACCCTCTGCAAAGCAAGCAAGGGATTGGCTGGGGGGCGTTGAAGGGTGAGAAGTGGACCTCTGGGGCTTTGGTCCACCCTGCCATCACCAGGCCCTTCCCTGAGGCTGTGCCCTGTCCCCTCTCCCTCATGTCCAGCTGCTGGAGCCCCTTGTGCAGAGCTCCAGGGCTGCACTGACACATCGCCGAGTGTTTACTGTCATTGCTGGGGAGACATTAGTTCAGATTATGTCAAAACAAAGTTATTCCAAGCTCAATCCTAGAGAAAAATATTATTGTAAGCACTGATTGGCGAGGGGCAGCGTGTCCACCGCCAGCAGTCCCAAAGCCCAGGGAGCGGGGGGAGATAGGATCTTTGTTTTCCAGCCAGGCTCCCAGCCAAGAGCAGCCAAAGCTGAGGTAGAAGAGAGATTTTGTGAGGCAGCCAGGAATTCAGGTCAAAGCTTCATTTTCTCCAGAAAAAAAAAAAAAAAACCCAAAAAAACAAAAACTTTTACACTGTAAAGAGAAAGTCTTGTTCCAGTCCCAGCCTTGGCCAGAAAGCATATGTGCCATATTGTCCAGGAATTGAATGTAAGGAATCCAGATATGCCCTGTTATCCAAGAATCACATGTAGGAAATCCAGGAGTGACTTGTTATCTAGGAATCACATGCTGGGAAGCCAGACACAGTCTGTTAGACAGCGATCGTATGCAAGGAATCCAGATGTGGCACATCAGATGGGGGCTGGATGCAAGCAATCCAGATGTGCTGCATTACCCCAGAGCTGCAGGGAGGAGTGAGAAATAGGCAAACACAGAGAGGCTGCACTTACTTTGGGAGTGCAGGTACCCAGCTAGCCCTGACCTTAGCTCAGGAACAGATGAAAAGCCAAAAACAGGCTCAAAACCAAGGGCTGTAGTTGGGGACAGATCAGGGACAAGCCCACAGGTTGGGGGACCTGGTGGCCAGCATGGAGCGGGGCAGGGAGGAACTGGCTGGGGGTGGAGGTGGGGCCAGAGATCAGCTCTGGCAATGGGGCTCAGCAGGGAAAGGGTCACGTGGTGGATGACCCTGCTCACCCATGCTGGACAATGGCCCCAGGGCCACCAAGAGAGGCCCAGGAGGCGCCTTGAGCACAGTTGGCAGAGGGAAGGGGATGCACCTACAGGAAGAGAAGATGTAAGGGTATAAATGAGCCCAAAGAGGTGCAAATAAGGACAGAAAAATGCAGACAAAGTCTCAGGGGAAATTCCCAGACAGTGAGATAGAGTGGGCAGGGGACACCTCTCCCGAGGCTGGAAAGGGATGGATGGGAGCTGTGGAGCAGCTCCCCGGGGAGGTGCAGGGTATGGAGCTGAGAGCCCCAGATGAGCAGGGGCCCAGTGCTGGAGCCTGAACCCTGGGGACCTCAGCTTCAGTGGGTGTCACCAAGACCACCCCGGCTCCCATCCCAAGCACAGCTCCCTCATCCAGGGACAAGGGCAGGTGGGAAGCTGCCTCCACACAGGTGAGCCAGCAAGGGTCCCCCAGGAACCCTTCACAAACCTGGGAAGTGCTAGGAGAAAAGGAATCTTCCCCAACACTTGTCCCCTGGGGCACCCCTAGTTTGGAACTCTTCAGAGACACGGTCCCTTCCCCTGCTGCCAGGACATCTTCCCACGAGCTGGGCAGAGCTTCAAAGCAGTTGGTACCATCTCCTGGCAGTTGAGGTTCATCTGATCCCACCCCCAAGGGATATAGGGAATAGGGAATGGGGAATAGGTCCATGACCCCACTGCTGGGGTGATTCAGTGCCAGCCTGAGATCCAGTGCTGTGGATCCAATGCCCATGATCCAATATTTCCCATAAAGTGTGCCCTGGGGCTCAGGTGCACTGCTCTGACACATCCCCTCCCCTCCAGGATGTGGTTTCTCATCTGCTCTCCTCTCAGGGTCTATTTTCATTCTGCCCATTGAACCAGTGCCACAGAAACAAAGCTCTGGGACAGTTTTGGGGACCGGCCAAAGCATGAGCTGTGCAAATGGCACTAGGCAACATGCCCAGCATTATTCCATCATGAAAATGGCTCTTTAGAGCCCACCCCTTCCCCAGAGCTCCTGCAGGAAGGGGCACCCACAAGGTGGAGGTGGAATGTGCCCCTGCCACAGGGGTGTACGGAATCAGCACATTCTCCCTTGGGTTTGGGGATGGAGCAGAGGAGGAGCGAGTGGGCAGTGGTGGAACCGCAAGGGTGCCCCCAGGCAGAAGGGCAGCAAGCATCCAAGTTTATCCTGGGTGTCCTGGGAAAAGATCCTGATCCTGCCCATGCCATCCGCTGGGTGATTCTGGCCAGGTGGGAGAACATTTTTTTACACACAAAGGGAGCTCCTTCTGCAGACACACAGGTGGTGTCAGTGCCACCAGCTGTACCCTTGTCCCCAGCATCGTCTGCCGCTGTCTGTACGGTCACCCTTGGTGGCTGAAATCTCTATCCCATAACAACCTCCATTCCTCTGCAGTGCCTTGCCCATCTCCTGTATTATATCCAATGCCCACCCCCTTCCTGGTTTCATGGTTCTCTGTGGGTGGCCTGTGGTCTGAGCAGCTCTTTGCTGCTGGACATGGAACCTGATCCACTTTCCTGTGAGCACTCTGCTCCTTTCTTACCTTGGTGCCCCCTACCAAAGGGTAAAGCCCTGACAGGAAAGGGCAGCTGGGGGGTGAGGGTTGGGTTCTGCTCCCAGGGAACAGGGACACGACAAGAGGAAATGGCCTCAGGCTGTGCCAGGGGAAGGTCAGGCGGGATACTAGGGAAAACTTCTTCACAGAAATGGTGATCAGGCACTAAAACTGCCCAGGGCAGTGCTGGAGTTACCACCCCAGAAGGGGTTTAACAGATGTTTCAAAGTGGCACTTGGGGACATGGGTTATGGTGGCCTTGGCAGTGCTTGGGGAGTGGTTGAACTTGATGATCTCAGAGGGCTTTTCCAACCTCAGTGATTCTGTGATTCTGAGATTCTAAGCAGCAATACACACTCCAGCTGGTTCTCCACAAGGGCCACAAAGGAATGGGATGAACACCTTGATTTGGTCCTTGCCAGCAAAGCTTACCTGGAGAATTTCTTCTACAACCTGGCCTGGAGCCTGACTCACAGAAAAACCTTGTGCAGCAGAGCTCCAGACAGTGGTGAATCCTCCCAGGATCCAGAATCTCCTCCACTGCCTGGTGGCCCTTGAAGAGTGGTAAACTGCAGCTTGTTTCAAGGCTGAGTTTGTCTAAATTAGCTTTGCAGCCAGTGGGCTGTGGTGTGCATTTGTCAAGACTCCCCAAAGCGACCCCCGCCAGGAAATATCTTCATGTGCAAGTACCTATAAAAACGGTGACATCACCACCCAGGCTCCTTGGAGCAAGTGGGACAAACCACACCCTGCATCCTGCAGTTCATTCCCAGCCCCTGGGACCAGAGTCCGTGACGAGTGGACAACCACATCCAGCTGCAGGGCCCCCTCCCTGGCCCATTAAGTCCTGGCTCATGGCAGGTATCTAAGCCCTTGGCATTGTCCGGTCTTTCCAAGACTTGTTCAATGTCAGTGTCAGCATTTCAGGGACTCTTCCAGCAGCTCATTCCCAGCTCCAGGGAATCAGTGAATGGGCCTGCTGGTCTGTGGTTGCACAGCCTCCCTTGTTAGAGATGTAATTGCTTTACCCTGGTCTCCCTCATTACAGATTTAATTACTTTACCCTGTCAGGATCCCATGTGTCTCTCTGCTTTGAACCAGCGCAGGGTGGAGTAATTTGTTGAACACTGACAGGTTTGCTTGTTAGGATTAGGCCTCATTTGTTTTACGTAGGGCTGGGATTTGGGGTTGGCTTCATTTGGTTGTCCTAAATGTATGTTCTCAAAGGCTTCTTGCTGCCATCAGCGAGTGACAGCTCACCGATTTCTTTGGCTTCCCCTCCTACCACCAGCAGTTCTGTACATTGCTGGAGGCTTCCCTGTTCCTCATCCTGCCTGGGGTGCTCCTCCTTCTCCAGCCCATGCACGGGACCCTTGGGTTTTGACACACACCATGCTCTCAGCAGAAACCTCTGTGTTGGAGTTGTCTCCCCCAGGACAGATGGGAGTGTCCCATAGGCCAGATGGACTCTGCTTGAATTGCCAACCCCGGGTATTCCATCACCACTCCTGCAGCCTTTTCCTGCTTCTGGCCACAGTCAACCTGCTGGAGCTGCTCCCAGGTAGATTGAGCAGCCCAGCCAGGACACTGGGTGCTCTGCTGGCTCTAAGGCAGATCCCTCCTGAGGTCTTCACCAGCTGCCATCATCCTGCTGTCCCAGGACATGCCACCAATGTCTCTTTTCCCATCCGATGGCCACTCAGCTCCACACAGCACCATCCTCCCCACCATGTGACACGGCCTGTCAGCATGAGTCATCCTTTCAGAAATCATGGCATGAGGCAGAAGGATGAGGAAGAGGGGACGGCACACAGCCCTCTCCAAGGCAGCAAAACAAAGTCAACACTTTGGCCTTCGTTCAGTTCCTTGCCTCTGCCCCAGATGCCGGCCAGGCCCTCGCCTGGTTCCCACCTGCTGCAGCACTTGGGCAGCATGGTCCTCCCCCCGCAGCTGCAGGCCACCACACTTACACGTCCAAACTGCCTCTGACAGCTTCTTCCCTGGGAGAATTATTTTGGGCTATGAAATCATGGCTTTTGGGGCACTCTTGAGATGTTCTTGAATGAGTCCCAGTTTTTGCTAACACCTCCCACTCTAAATTTACAGTCCCAGTCGGTCACGCCAGCAATTGTTTTGAATTTTAGCAAAATGACCTTTCAGATGTCCAAATAAACACTCTGTTCATTGATGGCCAAGGCGAGCACAGCCATGCTGCTCTTCAGTGCCTACAGATCCCCCACACCAAGGCCAGGAATTCACCTGTCACCAGCAAGGCCCCCTCAATCCTAACCCTGACAGTGCACAGAGCTCTGTGCAGAGACCAGTTCTTCTCTGATTGTGGAAACTCTGGAGAGGTTTTGCTGCTGGTTGTACAACGCAGCCCTTAAGCCTCTACCCAACATCTCCAGGAATGACTTTCCCTCCTAGAGCCTTTCCTGCAAGCTGTAATAGCTTTCACCTAAACGACCCTGCCTAATGAGAAGGGCTGCCTGCAGGGCTGCCTTTGGAATTCAGGGCCATGCTCGATGTGTCAGCTCCTGTCCCGGGCTGAGCCAGCACATCTCCCTGAGCTGCTGCTGCCTGGGGGTCACAGTGCTCATCCAGCCTCTCTTTCAGCTGTTCTAGGGCTTGAACAGTCCCTCCTGGCAACAGCATTTCATTCATTCCTCATCCCATTTTCCCTCCTTGTCAGGCACTTAAAAACTTTACCTTTGAGGCTGGGGGTTTTTATTCATTATTCACCTCAGAATCCTTTGCCACACTTTTGGCAGCCTTGGGCCCCCAGTCCCTTCCAGCCACTTTCATTCCTGGAGCTGGTTTGTTTGCCGAAACTCGCACTGTTTCTGGCCATAGTTTCACTGGACTGAGCTGCCACTACATTTGCAAAAGGTGTTGGGCAAAAGCACAAGCAGACTTCGTGTTTCTAAACCCAGCTATTTTTGGGACTTGTGCATGGCACTCCTGTGGCTGAGGTCACCATCCCACCTTGTGCACATACTGGACACTCCTCTGCTCCATCCTGCCTCGTGCCGTGCTCTGACACTCAGGTGCCCCAAACCTGTGCCAAGGGACTCAGCTCATCAGCACAGGTCACTCACAGCAGGGATCACCCAGCCTGGGGTCAGCCCTCTGCCCACGCTGTGCTCTGGGGCCTCCGTGGTCTTCCGTGGTGGGAGCATTTGTGGGAGGACCATTGACAAGGTTTGGGTGCCACACCAGCACTGGGCACACTTTGAAGGCAATGTGGGTCATCCCTGCTTGTTGCTCATACCAAGATCTGCTGCTCCAAGAGGTGCCAGTCCAGCACTGGCTGTGTCCCACCCCCAGGTGACTCGACTGGTGTATCAGCAGTGGTGTGAACCTGGCTACAAGCACATTCCACAGACCATTCCTTCTCAACACACCTCCCACAGCAACGGGATGTCTCCATGGGGATCAGCCAGGCCAGGGGTGTGGCCACGTCCTCCCCATGGAGCCACATCTCCAGAAGGAGGGTCAACGCCAGGCCAAGCTTCCTGCACCCTGTGGAAGGGGGCCAGATCCCATCACTCCAAATGGGTGTTGCTGACATGTTCCCACAGGTGGAAGGACAGGGGCCATAGCATCCCTTGGATCTCCTTCCCCCCGAGACAGAGGGGATGAGAATAGCCACTGGCTCCAGCTGGTCTCCTCCCGGAGAGCCCCTGCTGCGTGGGTCAGCCCCTTCCCCTTGAAGATGCTGTCGGACCCGGGCCCTCGGAGGAAGACACAAGTCCGAAGGACAAGGTGACCAGGGCTGTCCAGGCTGCAGAGGTGTCCGGTGGGCTCGTGGATCCCGACAGACAGCGGTGCCCAGCTGAGCTCCCCACGGATGTGGAGCAGCTCTGCTCCAGGTATCCACGGCACACGCGGCACGGAGCGGCCCCCGGGCAGCGCACGGGATTTCGGCGGTGCCGCCAGGCGCCGGTGACTCATGGGATGAGAACAGGCAGTTCCGCGGGACCGGGGAGCCCGGGGAGACAACAACAGTCTGAGATTTATTCCACAAAGCAGCCTGAAAACAAACCCGAGGAATGTTTATTCTTTTTCCTATGTGGCAGGGAAATAAAGCCCGATTGTCTCTCGCCTGGAAATGCTGGCACCCACACACACGGCTCCTCCGCCGAGATAGCGGCCGCAGCTGCGCGCTCCCAGCCCGGAGCCAGGGCTGCCCCGCCGCGCTGTGCGCGGCACACGAGGGGACATTTCTGGAGTGACGGAGCCCCTGGGGCGGAGCCCGCTGGGAGAGGTCACACGGAGCCGAGGGAGCACCCGCCAGAGCCGCGGACACTTAGGTTTTCCTTCCGTCCAGCGCAGCCCCGGGCTACAAGTGATGGACACACACGAGGAGGGAGTCGTCACCCTCTCCCCAGAGCTGTTTGTCCCCTCCCCGTGGGGATGCACTGGTGGCAGAGGAGGGCTAGGACCTGCTGTGGGGCCCACTCGTGTTGGGTCCCCACCCCGCACACCAGCTGTGCTCTCCCTTGACATTCTCCCCCAGAACCCCACCCTGCCCTCCCCAGCATCCCCAAACACCCTCCTAGCTCCAGAGAGGCCAGGCAAGGTAACACTGGGGATCTCATTGATTAAAAAACACCCAGCCCAGCCCAGATCCTCTGTAAGAGCAGCCAGCAGTGCAGGAGTCACTGAGTGAGATGTCAGAGACCATGTGGACTAGGACATGCCCAGCACTGTGCCCAGTCACCCCACAGAGAGCACAAAGGCACTCCAGAACCCAGGTGGTGTCACCCTACACCACACACCATCCAGATGCTCTCTTGTTCCTCCAATACCCCACTTCCAAGAGCTGCCAGCCTCCCTGGGGTGCTGCTCCCAACAGAATCAGTGCTGAACCATTCCCCAGGGCTGCTCCCTTTCCTGGGAGCAGGAACACCAGCCCTGAGGCTGGTGCAGGTGGGAGGGGTGTGGAGATGGGGTAAACACGTCTGGGAGCAGGACCACGGGAAGGGCAGGAGTGGGCAGCACCCGGACGAGCAGCTCCTCAGAATTCCAGCACATCTCAGATGAGCAGCTCCTCAGAATTCCAGCACATCTCGTGCAGCCCCAGAGGGCCCAGGCTGGGAAAGTGAGGGATGGGCTCCCCCAAAGGAGGAATTGGAGCCACTAAAAGTGGATGGCAGGAAGGTGGAGTCACAAAGCTCCCGGGTGAGGGGACAAAGGACTGTGAGCCCCCCAGCAGCCTTAGGATTTCCAGGGGCAGGCAGGGATGAAGGGGGCACTGTGGGCAGTGCCAGCCCACTGCAGCCACCCCCAGCTCATGTTTTCCACATGTCTGGCAGGGGCCCTGCTCTTTGATCCTGCCTTGCAAGTTTTTCCAGCTTTGACCTCAGTCCCACTGCAGAACACGCAGCCTCTGCAGGCTTAGGAGGGCTGGAGCCCATCCCATTCCCTGCCCTGTCTCACAGGGCCCAGCCCTTTACAAATCAAGAATGTTTATTTAATTTTTATTTTTTTTAATGAAACAAAAACCCCCTCACATACAGCTAGGGAAGCCCTGAGACAACAAACAAACATGAGTGTGATACTGAGCTTCAAAAGGGCAGGAAGAACCAGTCTGTGCCTCATAAAATAATGAGTGAGTATTAGGAAAAGATCCTTAAATACCACAGATAAAAAAAGCAAAAGCATCTGGCACAGATCATTTGCAAAGAACATCTCTTGCCTGAGAAACTTAATTGTTTTGTCAGGAAGAATTACTGGAAGAGGCCAATTAGAGCTGGATTTCGGTTCAGTGCCTGGCCTGATGGCCCCAAAGATTATACCCACACACATCTCAGCGTCCTGAGCAGTGTCACACCAGCTCTGGCCAAGCGTGGGGAGCAATGCCTGGGAACTGCCAGGGACACAGGGATGTGTCCTGATTGTGTGACCACCAGCCATCCTAGGAGGGGGTCAGGATCCATTCCCAAACCCTGGGGACACTGGGACCAGAGGGGCTGGGCTGCTGTTGAACAGGGAAATGTGAGAGCAGCAAAGTGAAGCCCTTGAATCCTGGGATCCCAAGGCTGGTCCATGGGAAACATCCTCTGAAGGATCTGATCAAACTGCAGGGACTGACCCTGAGATCATGAGAGGACAGAGAGAGAAGAGGAGTCTTCACCACAGTGGGGCAGTGGGGCCATCCCAGGGGCACCAGGGATCAACCTGCCATGCCTTGCTCTGGCACCTGTGAGAGGATGTGCAGCTCCACCATCTCCATGACCACCCTGGTGCTGGGTCAGGTGCCACAGCCAGACGAGGGTCACATCCCAGGGAAATGTCCCAGCTTTAACCAGAGCCCGCAGTGAACAGCTCAGAGCTCAGCAGGGAGGTCAAGGTCCCAGGGCAGACCCATTCTGCATCTCGTCCCCTCCTCTTCTGCAAACCTCCTTCATGATCTGGACCTTCTTTTACAGCCCTGCTTGGTGCCATCTCTCAGAGCCTTCAGCCCCTCAGGGATTGTCACAAGCATTGCTGTGCACAATCAGAAAATTCCGGAGTGGCTGAAGTGGGGGCACTGTGGAGGTGTCTGGCCCAGCCCCACTCACCCCAGCACAGCAGGTCCAAGGTGATGATGCTGCCTGGGGCCAGGCAAGTTCTGAACACGTCCACGAGCAAAGCCCCACCCACTTCTCCACTCCCACATTGTGTGACCATCATAGGGGAAAAATACTCCATCAGGACAAATTCAGGTGTTCCCTGTGTTGCAAGCCATAGCTGTCACCTCTGGTCCTGCTGCACCCCAGCGAGCCCAGGTGGAACAGAGCAGCCTCCAGGGGCTCCTCCCTGCTGGCCCCCAGCTCCTCCTTACCCCGTGGTCCTGCTCACCATCCCAGCCAGTGTCCCATGCCCTGCTGAGGGAACAGTGGCTGCTGGGCCACTCAGGTTCAGGACTGCAGGTGCTTCCCAGGAACCTTTGCCCTGCAGGGCTTGGGGCTCGGGGCCAAGGGAAGTGCAGAGGTCAGGGAGGGCAGCATGGGAAGTGGGAGAGGGCAGAAGCAGGGAAAGCTTTGGAACAGCCCTAACAGAGACATCCATTCACTCACAGAGACCCCAAGCATGAGTGAAACCAGACGCTGAGAAAGAGATAACAGCACAATTACAGCCAAACTGGAATCTAGACCGTGGTTTGCCTGCTCTGCTGGGGAAAAAAGATTAAAAAATAACAAAATACCTACCATAGGCACCAGCTCCTGCCTGCTGGACAGAGCTCTGGAGAGCTGGTCCATGCCAGGAGCCAGGGGCATGGCATTTTGTCTACAACTGGATGGGGCTGGTGGCCCTCAGGGTGCTTTTGTGGGGTCCTTATGGCACCCAGGCTCTGCAGAGCATTGCCAGCCTGGGATGGATCCCACAGACTGGGGAGACAGGGGCCTGGGATCCCACACATCCCACCATGTCCCACAACAGCTTGGGATTGGATGAGTTTTTATTGCAGCCATGGAGACCTGGCAAGATGCATCCCTGTTGTTTCCCAGCTCTGGCCATAGGAGGGGACCTGAGGCAATTCCCTCTCTTGGGTTGAGTTTCATAAGTGCAGAGATCCCTGCACGAGCAGGAGGCTGAAGGCCCAGCCAGGAGGGAACAGGACACCAAGCCCCTGTCACCAGGGGCTGGCAGGGTGGGATCTGGAGGCACGTGGAGAAACACCCTGTCCCACATCCCACCCTCAGCCTCGAAGCACCCAGAGACACAGTCCTGCCTCCAGCCTGGCTTGGCCTTCCCATGGGAAGTCTGGGCACGAGGAAACCACTGCTCCCACCAGCTCAAAATACCAGCAAACCCAGTGGCCATCATGTCTCCAGTGCTCGCCTTGCCCCCACTGCCACGTCCATTCCCCACCAATATCAGCCACACTTGCTGAGGGCAACTGGGGACAAGCCCAGGGATGGCAAATCCCCTCAGTGACCGTGGTCCCAGAGGAGGAGCAGAGCAGCTTCTGGGCTGTGCTGCCCTGAGCTGCACATCCCAGGGGAGTTAAGGCTCTCAGGACACGCTCTGGGCCCTGCAGTCAAGCGCAGCAGCCCCAGCTCAGCCCCAGGCAGCAAAGGTGCCGAGCAATGGCCAGCCTGGCACAGCCTGGCACACCCTCCACAGGGCAGGACCCATCACACCAGCCTGGGAACAGGGCAGCAGGGGCTTCCAGTTTGGGATTACGGAGTGTAATCCTGGGATGTTGGATCCCCAGCACTCTCATTATGAGACAGAAAACATAAAGAATCCCTGGGAAATGAGGAGGTCCCTCCTCACCGCGTACTCCACTAGCAGCATTGGTGGGAGCTGCCCCTCTCTGCCAAGGTCAGGCAGCTCCAGGGGACACTGACAGCCCCAGACAGCCCCAGTCCCTCTCTCCAGGCAGTGAAGGAGCACAGCATCCCAGGATGTGCCTGTCAGAAGCAGGAGTGCAGGCCATAAATCACTTGGGCTGTGATGGGAGCTGGCTCCAGGCCAGGTCCGTGGCAGCCCCTCGTGCTCCCCTTGCCAAAGGGAACAGGCAGGGCACGGGGTGCTGGTGGCGCTGCCACCACACGCAATCTGTCTGCAATGCTGCAGCCTGGACTTGTATCAAACAGGGCCAAAGGTTGGATGATTTAATTTTTTCATTTTTCCTTGCAGAACAGCAGGAAATAGCTGGGATAGTTACATACCTGGCGAGATGGCCGAGGAGCCAGGGGCCAAGAAACACAGAGGATCTGGCATGGCCCAGAGCATCTGTGCTGCACACAGAGCCTGCAGGCAGCTGGGGCTGGGGGGCTGCACACCTGACCAGGGAGTGGGAGGTCACAGCAAGGACCCCCACATTGGCCAAGGCTTCAGGAACTGCTAGAGGGTGACCAGCATGACCTGGGTGGCTTAGAAGCACAGAATCATGGAATGGTTTGGGTTGGAAAAGACCTCAGAGCCCATCCAGGGACACCTTCCACCGTCCCAGGCTTCTCGAAGCCCTGTTCAACCTGGCCTTGGGCACTGCCAGGGATCCAGGGGCAGCCACAGCTGCTCTGGGCACCCTGTGCCAGGGACACAGCATCCTCACAGGGAACAATTCCTTCCCAAAATCCCGTCCATCCCTGGCCTCTGGCAGCGGGAAGCCACTCCCTGTGTCCTGACATAGAAATCTCCTCTGACGCTGGTACTTTGTGCCATCTTGACCCCCAAATCCTTGTCCTACCAGCAGAACAATTGTCCTTCCCTTGCTGAGGCTGATCAGACCAGCCTCCTCCTGACCCTGACCCTGACCCTGATCCTGATCCTGATCCTGGTCTCCAGCCTCCGTGGGCTCCTCCAGCCCCTGCTCTTCACCAGGGTCAGCCTGAGAGTTTCCTCTTAGAGCGTCTCCCTTAATGAGGTGGGCTGTGGGGCATCTTTTTTAAAAAGATCATTTCTTCAACAAGTCAGGCTCACTTTGAGTTGGTCCTTCAAGGCTTCTCACATGGCTGTGGGTTCAAGGGTGTTGAGGATTGTGGGAACCACACCTGCACACACATTATAATGGTCCCAGGAAAGTTGTGGTCCTGTGAAACAGCACCAAACCCCTTCCAAACCCCTTCCTGCAGTGTTCTTCCCAGCTGCCTTTCCAACTGCTGGAGGAGGAGGTTCCCTGCCTTGCCCTCTTCTGAGGGAGCGGGGGGGCAGTGCCCAAAGCTCCCCTGCCCTTCACCCCAACAGGAGAAACACAACACCCACACAGGGTGACACAGCCTCAAATACTTTCCCAGTTTACAGCAGTTTTCATGGACCTCCAGAGCCAGATCTGAGCCTTTGGCAGTGATAATCCCTGGGGGATTTTTCTTCCATGAACTTGAGCTGAACCCACCCTTTGAACACACGTGAGCTCTCAGTTTAATTGTTATTTGAGATAATCCACAGATGGGATTTCTTCAGCCAGTGTTCAAAGTGCCGTAAGACAAAAGCCCATGCTCAGGCTTTTGGAAATACAGGATTTATCCGAGCTCCCTGTGCCTCCAGCCCAGCTTAGGCTGAGCTTGGCCCTGTGGGAGTACTTTACCTGCACTCCCCACTCAATGTAGAAAAGGAAGGTGACCAAGCAGCCCCAGACCCAGCCATGGCCACACCTCCCCAGAACCACAGGGACCACCAGGAGTCAGCAGGACCACCAGGGGTCACCTTGACCTTCTCTTTGGACCCTGGGAAATCCATCAGCCACCCCAGCAGGCCGTGCTGCCCCTGCCCACACGCTCCCAGGTTACCCTGTCTCAAATGATTTAAAGTTGTTTCCGCTGTCTGGGCTCCTCCTCCTTGTTCTTGAGATAATTCCCCAGATATCCCTTTTGCCAGATTCCTGGCCACTCCCTGAACTGACTCCCTCAGCTCTGTTTCTGCAGGAGAGGGCGCTCCCTCACACGGGCTTCCCGGGAGCTGTGACAGAGCAGCTCCAGCCCGCAGCCTTCGCTTTGCTGCTCTGCCTCCCTCCTTCTCCAGGAGTCATTGCACACCCTCCTCCAGCTGCAACCGTCAGTTCAGAGGGACCCACCACTGGCCTGCCTGACCAGGTCATTTGGATCAACATAGGCTGGAGAGCATTCAGAGGAGCAGCTCCAGCTAGGAAATCCAAAGATGCAATCCTCCGGCAAAGTCCTCCAGAGCTGAAATGCTTGGCACAAGGAGGGCAAAACTCAAAAGCCAGAAGTGATTGGTTGACATAGTTTCAAAAACAAGCACAGATGTCATCAAGCTCTAGGATGGATGAACTCGGGCGGGAAACAAGTTGGTCTTTAAGGTCCTTTCCAAATCAAGCCTTTCTAGGATTCTAGGAACTCTCAGTCCATGGTCATCATCACCCAACCCGCTGACACCTTCCCACTCCCTTTCTCTCTCTCCAAATCACTTGTGTAACTTCTCGGCTTGCTTTCCCTGGATGTGTGACATGGTCCAAGTCTGGTAATTTTATTCCAGTTGGCATTGGCAAAGCTCAGCTCAGGTTCAGCTCACCTCAAGAAAGTGACAATGATTTGACCTCTTTGGCTCCAGTCCCACAGGGACACCACCACCCCCCGTCCCCCCCCTCAAATCCTCATTTGGGCAGGATGGGCAGGGAATGAAGCAGCATCAGGATTCTCCATCCCTCCTACCAATGGCAATCTGTTGGGCTCACAACAGAGCTGGGATTCAGGGATGTCCCCAAGAAAGGAAGGACTGGACTCCAGGAAATACTGCAAGAGCCTAGGGATAAAATAAATAACAGCAATTGGACACAGCAGCCCATCCTCCTTCCTGAATACCCATAGAGTTGTGAGTTGGTGGAGGAAGTTACAAACTGCTTTTTAGGATTCAGATACCCAAACACCACCTTAGCCCTTGTGCAGACAAGAGCTGAGGTGACTTAACCTCACCAAAGGTCCAGAAGTGCTTTAGGATCATTAGGATGAAGCTCAGCAGGTTCCCAGACTGCCCTGGGATCACAGAGATCGCTTGTAGAGCAGCCAGCCTTCCCGAAAGCATTGAGTCATCTTTTACAAGTCACAAGAAATCCTTTGTTTATTTATAGCCACTCATCCACTCATTAATTCCTGTTCCAGTGAAAGTTTGCACCTTATTACTGAGCTGGGTTTTATTAACTTCAACTTCCACCTCCTGGATCTCACCCAAGCCTGTCCCTTGTTCTTCCCAGGAGGTGGCAGCCACTTCCCAAGATGCAGGGACAGAACAGGGAGTCCCGGGGAGGAGATCTGGAGTGGGGCTGAGTTTCACAAGAGTGCTCTGGGTAGCCAGGCTGGTGGCAGGGCGGGTGGTCAGGGAGATTTGGGGACATGGTGGGATAGGCTTGCACTGAGCCAGGAGGCTGTAGTGCAGCCACACCTGGAATCCCAGGAGTGGCAGGGATGTGACCAGCAAGTCACGTTGTGTCCCAGGGTGGGAACAGGGAGGTCCTGGGGTGGACCTGAGGACACTGAGTCACGAGGTTGCTGTTCCACAAAGGATGATGAGTTCCAGAGGTGCTGTCCCAGGAGGGACACTGAGTCACCGGCCTGAGGTGCGCCAAGGTCAGTGATATCGTGGCCCTGCCTGTGGGAATGGGAACAGGGAGGCAGCACTGGGGGAACTCACCTGGCTACGGGAAGGGGATAGGAGGTGGGCCTGGGAAGTGATGGGGTGTGACAGAGCAACAGGGGACGTGGTGGGTAGGACCTGAGGTCTCTGGGTGTGTTGGATATGGTCAGGGTGGGAAGTCCCCAGTCAGGGGAAAGGAGCAGGTGACAATGGGGACAAGAGGAAACAAGGGGGAAGGGAGACAAGGAGTGAGGTCCATGAGCTGGGGGTGTGGATGTGGTTTGTGTGGCCGCTTAGAGGTGAAGAAGAGGCTGAGCTCAGATGAGAACCACAGCCAGCACACCCTGTGAATGGAGCATTTGGGATGGGGATAAGGAGAAATGGGGATGTCACCAGTGTGGGAGCACCATACCCTTGTGATGTGCTGGTGTGGGACTGCCGTTTCCTGGGGGCCAGACAGCGTGTGGGGCTCTGTGCACCAGGAGCACAAAGGGAGGGTGGAGTCCATACACTGGGACTTCAGGGAAAAGGAGCACCAAGGATTGGGGATGCAAGAGGGATGGAAGCACCATGCATTGTAGGTGCGGGAGGGAGGGGAGCACCACACATTGGGGCTGCAGGGAGGATGGGATGCAGGTGACACAAGTGCAGAGGCTGGGACTGATGTAGGAGCCAGGGAATGTTCTCAGCATGGCAGGGACGTCTTGCTGCTGCTGGCCTCGGGCACCAGCCATGGCCAGTGCCCTGCGAGGTGACAGCCACAGTCAGGGAATACCCCAGGTCCTGCGGGCTTGTGGGACATGGGCAGCGTGGCCCGCTGGAGGCAGCACAGCCCTTCCCAGCCCTGTAAGGCTCCTGAGTCAGCTCCGTGAGCTGCTCCCGCCGCACCACCCGCTCTGATCTCCACCCAGCCCCGCGCTGATTTACAGCTCAGCGCTGATTTACAGCTCAGCCCCTCCTTGTTACCTGGCCCAGAGCCGTGCAGGCAATGGGACCAGGGCAGGAGGGTTGCTGACAGCAGCCCTGGGCACCATCAGTCACATCAATGCCGAGCTTTACAGATTCAGAAGTCAGGCAGGAGCCCAGAGACCCAGGTGAGCTCATGCGGCAGAGTGGGGTTCAGGGGGCAAAATCCGTGGTCCTTGAACACCAGAGGGATGGGGGTTAGGGGAGAAGTGGACAGATTCCAGTCATGTTTGGATGCTGGGAGAGGAAAAAGCTCTGTCCTCTAAGAATGCGAGTGTAGAGCAATCCCACCCAGGCTATGTGAAACCCCACCAGCCACCCCGGCCCTATCCTGCTGTCTGTCACCTCCTTGGCCATGGAAAGATCACGGAATCATTAAGGTTGGAAAAGCCCTTCAAGATCATCAAGTCCAACCAATCCCTCAGGACTGCCAAGGCCACCACTGAGCCTCATATTAAGTGCTAGTAAGCTCTCCTCACAGAGTAGGTAGACAAAATAAATCCTTTTCCTGCTGAAGACCAAGGACAACGAGTACAAATTTCAGGCCCAAAAGCATAAACAAGGGTGGACTGAAGAAAGAAGACAAGAAGAATGGGACTTCACAACCTGAAGCTGTAATTGGACAATTAAACCCCAATATGCAAATGGACCAAAACTTATAGAAGTGTAAGACCCCGTGACTGCTCATCCATTTTGTGACCATTTTAAGTTCACCTTGGGTGTAGCCCTGGTCAGGCTCTTGAGCTGCCCAAGGTGTACCCTTAAAGGCCTTTTAATAAATATCTACTTTATTCTCTAGCTCTATTCAGTCTCTGTTCCAGGTCAGCCTTCCCAAGGCATCAAAACCATGTCCCCAAGTGCCACATCCACACATCTCTTAAACCCCTCCAGCAATGGAGACTCCCTCACTGCCCTGGGCAGCCTCTGCCAGGGCCTGGCCACCCTTTCTGTGAAGTAACGTTTCCTAATATCCAACCTGAACCTCCCTCCTGCCTCTGTCACCCCACAGGATTTTTCTTCCCTGCTCTGCCCAATTCTGCACCCAGCAGAGCATTCCACCTCTACCTTGTGTGGCTCAAGTGCCCCACGGGATGGCTGTCCATGCTTTCCCAGCTCAGAAAAGGCAGCAGAGAGCTCAGGGGACCATGCAGCACTCTTTCCCAGAGCTGGGAATGTCTTGGAATGCCCTGAGGACATTCCCTGGTGCTGGTAGGGTCCTGCACCACCAAGAAACTGCAATCAGGACAGATGCACAGAGATGCATCCCCATGACCCTGACAGCCTCCTGTGACAGTTACCATGACTGTCCCCAAAGTCCTCTGAGCCAGAAGCTGCCAAGTCCATGGTGGTCCCCCTCCAACCTCTGTCCCCTTGCCCCAGGGACATCCACACCACAGCTGGACCCAGGAGCTGTATGGGTCACCCAGAAAGTCTCTGAGGCACACAAGGCTGTGGGACTGAGCATTCTGTCACTTCATTCTGTCACTCACTCCTGTGAAGAAGCTTAGGGACATTCCAACATCTTTGGGATGTGCAGGGGGACAGCGTTAGTCCCACCCCAAGGGCCAAGGATGTGCCGGGGCTGCCCTGCACAGGCCCTGGGCCATTCAAACCCACCTGTTCAGGGCACCAATGCCAACACACCCTTCACCTGGGGATCCAGGAAAGCTCAGAGGGGGGATGATTGGTGCCAGGTGACGTCGCTCACTGTGGAGATGCTTGGCCCAAACCCAGCAGAGACCTGGGTTTTCCCAACTCCTGTCCCAGCTCAGTGGCAGATTTGAAGGCAAGGGACCCACCTAAGCTACCCTTCAACTCCTGCAGCAGCTCCTTGGGGAGGGAGGGCAGGCGAGGTCCCAGCAGAGATCTCTGGGCTCAGGGGGCTCAGCCCCTGCCTTGGGGCACATCCCTTTGAGGGGTGGTGGGGACACTCCAACAGGGCAGCCGAGCTGAGCTCCAGGGTCCCAGCACCCCATCAGGGCACAGACAGACCCCTGTCCCCAGGCAGGGTACAAGGACAGCACCCCAAGGAATTGCACCACTGGAGAGGAACATCCTGTGACCCAGTAGGAGCCCGCCAGCACCAGGCCACGTGTCAGGACAAAGTCCAGCCTCACACGGGCACTGGCCACGGGACGCTCCAACTTGCCACAGCCTGCTGCTACCTCTGTCCCCTGCCCTCAGCAGGGACAGTCCAGGGCATCCAATGCCGGCAGCAGGTCTGGCACAGGCCCTGCCTGGGCTGTGCTGGGTCCCAGCCAGCCCAGAGCCGTGGTGGTGGCACGGGGTGCAGATGTTTGCAAAGCTGTGCTGTGGTAGAGCCAGCCAGCTGTGGGAAGAGGGTGCTTGGAAAAGCACCGGCAAATTCAGGGCTGGATCCCTGTGGGTCAAGGATGCAAGAAGGCAAGGCTCAGTGGCTCAGGTTCAATTAGTGGTGGGAACCCACGACGAGGCTGCGAGAGCCCTTGCTGGAGGCTACAGCCCTCCCGGGACGCCAAGCACGAGGAACAGGACTGGGCCCACGCTGGTGGCAGCAGAGAGGACAAAACGCCGATGAACAGTGGCAGGAGCTGTCACAGGGCTGCAGCCGCCGCGGACGCTGGCCGGGAGCCATCCCTGTGTCCTCAGGGGGGTAGGACGGTCCCTGCTGTCACGGGGCCGAGCCCTCTCTGCTCCCCAGCCGCGCACTGTCCTCTGCCACTCCACCAGGAATTCTCCGAGCGCGTCCCCGGGCGTGACTCCGGAGCCCGGCGGGGCGCGGGGTCCGTCCCGCGGGTGGAGGGCTCCCTCTCGAGGGCCCTGGCCAGCACTGCGCGGCCGCGGGGCTGACCTGTGCCCCCGTGTGCCCGCGGGCAGGTCCCCAGGGAGGGAAGGGCAAAGAAGCAGGAGGACACGGGGACCACAGAGGAGGTGACGAGGCCACCAACGCGGCCTCCGGGCGGCCACCGCCACCGTCAGGGCATCGCATTTTCTTCCCGTCATTAGTTAGTGGCTGGACCCGTCTGTTTCGTTGCTGGAAACAGCCACAGGCGATGAGCACAGCTGTGGCTTGTCCTAGAGCTTGTCCCTCGTCCTCGCTGCGACATCAAAGGTTGGTTTAATGGGGTCTCCTGCAGTGACCTCCCAGGGAGAGCCCGTCGAGAGATAACGAAGCTGCATATGGAACATAACAAATACTGGGCACCAGGATCAGGCATTCCAGAGAATTGTGATCTGGAGGTGACATCCTGCCCCTCCCTGTGCATCGCGCTGGTTCTCAGGGGTGTTTCTTGCTCTGAGCAAAACCCGAACTTCACTTACATTATACACTCATGACACACCTCGAGCTGGAAGAGACCCGGTAGGGATCATCAGTTCCAGCTCTCCGCTCCTCGCAGGAGCCAGGATGCGCCTCCTCCTTCCCAGCCACTGCCTGCTCCTGACTTCCGTCCCCACGGGGCAGCACAGAATGACCCCCGTCCCGAGGGGGCGGGATGGGCAGGTCAGGACAAGGAGGAGCTGCCCCAGTGGTGGGTGGCCGTCTCCCCGGGGGCTGTCCCGGGCTGTCACTGCCACACACAGTGGGACACAGCGGGCTCGGGTGGTGGCCACACTGGGCGATGGTCGGAGTGGAAGAAGGAGATGCGGATGCAGGATGGAGGTGACAGAGCAGCATTGAGGCCGAGCTGTGAGGCCCACGAGGTGACCTGTCCAGGGCACTGTCCCCGCGCCTGGGACATGAGTGACGCAATGGGAACTGATCCCTACAGGTGACAGAGCAGCAGAAACAGTGGACACTGCTGGGAGACAGTGGGGCTCCTGGTGCCGCTCCCCGTGGGGATGCGGTGTCATGCCCCCAGGGCATCTGATGTCACCATCCCTGGACTTGGTCAACTCCCAGGGCACTTGACACCTCCCTGAGGCACTTGGTCACCATTCAGACACTTGGTCAGATCAGGACACCTGGCCCTTCCCCGCCCCCTTCCCGGCGCACTTGGTCGCTCCCAGACGCCCCGAGGGGCAGCTCCGGCGGCCAATGGAGCGCGGGGGCGTGGCCGGGGCTGGTGCTTGGAGCCAATGGAGCGCGGGGGCGTGGCCAGGGCTGTGTCGCGTGTTCTATTGGGCATGTCCTGGGCGGAGTCATTGAGGAAACGGGCGTTGGGGGCGTGTCCTGGAGGAGCCGAGAAGCCAATGAGGCGCTAGGGGCGCGTCGCGAGCGGGAGGCGGGGCCAATGGGCTTCTGGGGCGGGGCCGGGGCGGAGCCCCCGGATCAACGGGGACGGGGGCGGGGCCCGATGCCGGTCAATTGGCCCGGACGGTAGCGAGCGGTATCGGGATGGGGTTGCCGGCGGCGGTCCGGGACCGGGTGGCCGCGGTTCACCGGAGTTCGACGCTGCCCGAGCGTCTTCGGCTGTACGATGGCTGGGCCGCCCGCTACGAGCAGGTACCGGGGACACAGCAGGGGCGGGAGCGCCGGGGCCCGCGGCTGTCCCCGCTGACCGTCGTGTCCCCGCAGGATGTGGCGGCTCTGGAGTACCGGGCACCGTATCTCGCCGCCGCCTCGCTCGCCTTCGCCTTCCCCGCGCCGCGCGCGGGGGCGCGGCTGCTGGACGTGGCCTGTGGCACCGGGCTCGTAGCGTGGGAGGTACCGGTGGGATGGGTGGAGTGGGGAGGGCCGGGGGTAACGGGACGGGGTAGGGGTGACGGTGCCTCTGTCCCCGCAGCTCCACCGGCGTGGGTTCCGCTGCCTGCACGGCGTGGACGGCAGCGCGGGGATGCTGGAGCGGGCACGGAGCACCGGGCTCTACCAGGACTTGCGGCTCTGCGTCTTGGGCAGGGAGCCGCTGCCCGCGCCCGCAGGTAACGGGAGCGGGCGGACCCCCGAGGACTCCTCGGTGGCACCCACGTGTCCCGCAGGTGACGGGCCAGCACGAGGCGGGGGGAGCCCCGGAGGGTTCCCCCGGTGACGCCCCGTGTCCTTGCAGAGCACTACGACGCCGTGACGGTGGTGGGGGCCCTGGGCGAGGGGCAGGTGCCGAGCACGGTGCTGCCGGACCTGCTGCGCGTCACCAAGCCGGGTAAGGGGGGCGATGGTTTGCCCTCCCCGCCGGGACCCCCGGGGTGGTGGGATGGGACACCGAGCCCCGGTGGATGTGCGTCCCCCGCTGAACGCTGGACCCGTGGCACAGCTGGGACGTGGCCTTGTCCCTGCTGCCAGGGACGGGCGATGGCACGGGGTCCCTGACCCTGCCCACTGCCAGGTCTGGGCAGCGGGACAAGGTAGGAGGTGGCAGTAACAGTGCCGGTGTGTGACAGCCTGTGCTCAGGCGCGACATCCCGCCCATCCCCAGCCCATCCCCTGCCCGCTGGCCCCTTACCCTGGCCACCTCTGCCTGCTGTCCTGTCTATCCCCTCCCGATGTCCCCACCCTTTCTGGGGGATGCCGTCCCCAGAGAAGGGCACCCTGTGTCAGTGTTACCTGTCTCCTGTCCCGCAGGCGGCTTCCTGTGCCTGACGACGAGGAGCAACCCCTCGAACCTGCGGTACAAGGCGGAACTGGAGGCGGCGCTGGCGCAGCTGGAGCGGAGCAGAGCCTGGCAGAAGCTGCTGGCCCAGGAGGTGGAGTACTGGGAGAGGGCCACAACCGAGGAGGAGAGCACCCAGGGCACCGGCTACATCTCCGGGGTGGTCTACATCTACCAGAAGTGCCCTGTCCCCCACCTTGAGGAGGGCTGAGAGCTAGCATGGCTCTGGGGGGGGATGAGCACTTTACCCCTTATAAAACTGAGCCCAGTGACCCCATCCTGCAGCAGGGCAGCTATTGGGGTGACAATATTTTGGAGGAATTTCCCCATTCCCTTCCTTGGTTCCTTCTCACCGAGGTCTGGGTTTGGGGCCCTTGTCTTCTCCTCAGCGTGGGAGGGGTCTCCTGGGCACCTCCTTTAACTCTGATGTTCAGGTATTGACCCCAACACCTCAATGCTCACCGTGACGTCTCACAGACTCACATGGCTGTTCCAAGGCATGTCCCGTGTGGGATGTCTTCTCCCCACCTCGCCCACCTCAGCACTTACGGTCAAAATCTGGATCCTTCTTCATCTCCCACCCCAGAGTCTTTACCTGGAGACTGTTGAACCCATCGCCATGTCCTGAGGCCTCCTATCCTCATACTCCCTAGGGAGACTGATCCAGCCCTGAGGTGCAAGAGCACCAGAGTCAAATCAGCAATGCCAAGGTGGCTCCCAGCTGGAGAGGCTTTCCAAGTGCCACATCTGCCTTTCATCCCACAACAGCTGCTTAAAGCTCTCATTTTCCCACAGCTTTCTAGTTAATGCTCTGGGTGGGGAAATGAATTTGGAAGGGATTTGGGGAGTTGGTGGATGCTCCCCACCCTGAACTGCCTGCCCAGCCTGTTCCCCCAGCCCCTTGCTGAGCTGCCTCCACAATTCCTCCTCCACTGCTCCCTTGGGAAGATTTTTACCCAAATCTCTTCCTGGAATATTTGGGTTTTTTCATTTTTCCCTTCCCTCAGACCTGTTCCTGCTAATCCTGTTCCAATGTTCCTGGAGAACAGGTTGCATCTTTCCCCTCGGGAGCTGTTCCTCAGTGTGAGGCAATGCCTGTGTCTTTCCCTGTCCCTCACCCGGGGCATCCCACATCTTCCACACTCACCCTCCCCATGGCTCTTGTCACCCTTCTGCTTTGTCCCCCATGTTTTGCGGTCCCTGTGCCCCTCAGTAGCTGTCCTACTGCTACCTCCCCATTTGTCTCCAACACTGTCCCCTGCACGGCTGGGGGTTGTGGCTGTCCCCAGCCCTGCACTTGCCTGTTCAATAAAACCCTGTCCCTGCTGTCTGCCTGCTGTGTGTTTTGCCCAGAGCAATGGGAATGTGCACCCTCCAGGGTGGGTGGCCCGGAGCCAGCCTTTCTCTGGGGCCCCCTCCCAGTCCATGGGGGCTCAGAGCACCTGGTGTACCCCTGTGCCTCTCTTAGCTCTCAGCATCCTCTCCCTGCCTCAGTTTCCTGCTGCAGGGAATGCCAGGAGCACCCTGGTTGGCTACTGCTGATCCCCATGGGAAGATGGGGATGTTCCAAGTACTGGAACACAGCTGCTGGCAGGGCACAGCAGCCCCAGGACGCGTCACCACCCTCCCCACACCGCGCTGTTCAAAATGAGCCTCGGCAGCCTTGATGGCACCAGGATGTTTATAGTCCCTGCCCTGGGGAAGGGCACATATGGGGCCCGTGCTGGGGGTCAGCCAGCATGGGGATGGGCAGGAGAGGCAGTGCAAGGGCAGGGGTAGCACAGGGATGCAGGACAGGGACAGTGGTGCTCTGCCTTGGGCTGGCACCTGGGCACAGGGGCTCACACATAGTCCTTCATGGCATAGCCCATTGGGCCACAGGATTTCACTGCCCTGTACTTCTTGGGGTAGGGGTCCTGCTGAGACTGGGATCCCGAGCAGCACAGGACACCCCCACCAAAGAGCTGCAGGGCACTGGAGGCCCAGCCGATGTAGAGGGCAGCCCCCAGCTCTCTCTTGAGGGCCTCAGGCACCATAGGGTTGTAGAAATTGCTGACAATGCTGTTGGCAGACCAGGAGACAGGGATGAGCAGCATGATGCTGGCCATGATGAAGATGACACCTGCCACCGCAGAGATCCTGGTCTTGGTGCCGTTGTCATCCACGCAGCGGGTGCAGTCAGCTCCCGAGAGGGCAATGAAGAAGGCAAGGAAGGCCACGAAGATGGAGGTGACCACCAGGGCACGAGCAGCTTGCAGGTCAGAGGTGAGCTCCAGCAGGGAGTCGTAGGCCTTGCACTGCATCTGCCCCGTGCTCTCGTAGACGCAGTTCATCCACAGCCCTTCCCAGAACACCTGGGCCACCACGATGTTGGAGCCGATGAAGGCCGTCACCTTCCACATGGGCAGGGCACAGGTGAGGATGGAGCCCAGCCAGCCCAGCACAGCCATTATCAGTCCTCCCATCTGCATTGTCATTGTTGCCATCGACAGCTCCTGTGGGAACAGGCATAGGTGTCACAGGCACAGCCCTCAGCCAGGGACAGCACGGGCTTCATCTGGTATGTCCTGCTCCCCACCAGGGTGAGAATGGCTGCAGGACAGCTTGGGGACGTGAGTGACATGAGGACTTGGACATGGGGACATGGCTGGCATGGGGCAGTGCTGCAGGACAGGATGGGGACACATGTGGCACTGACGACCCAGGCCCCAAGCAGGCCAAAGTGCAGAAGCCCCCATGTGTCACACTGGCCCCTACACTGTCCCCACCGCACGGCGCAGCCTCTGCCATCACCCCTTCCCAGGGCATAGCAAGTATCAGGGAAGGGATGGTTTTTGGGGAGCAGGATATGGGGCTTGCTATACCCATCCCCCACTCTGGAGAGTGCAAACCCCCTACCCCACACTCACCCCCATGTCTTGCCCTGGTGGCCATCCCCCAGGGCCCATCCCACATCCCACATCCCACTCCACCACGAGTGCTCAGCCTCCCCCGCCGTGAGCCTCAGGCCAGGGGCAGAGGCAGGGAAGGCAGACCCCCAAAACTGCTCAGCACTGCCTGCTTCTAGTTGGCTTTGCCCTCACAGCCGTGCTACAGTGCCCTTTGGACCTGGGATCTCCTCTCCAAGAGAAAATGGAAATGGGTCAGAGCTCAGCTCTGCCGCAATCCCAGGTCTGGGGCTCAGGACCTTCTGCGATACGATCCCGGAGCAGCCCTGGGAGCAGCCCCAAGAGGGCAAACCCTGGTGAGGGGCTACCCTGGTGAGGAATGGTTGGTACAGGGACACATGCTGGGCACCCTGGCAGCTCCACCATAGTCACGTGTGACTACTGTGGCCCTGGCTCAGCCCAAATCCAGCTCAGCCCCTCAGGGAGCAGAGTTCACCCATGGATGTCTGTGCCATGCTTGGCAGCTGGGACCAGCGGGGTTTTATGGCCCCGAGCTCAGCAGGTATCGATTGTGCCTGGCACACCCTGCAGCTCTTGCCAGAGGTTTCACCATCATTTCCCCGTCCCAGTTTTGGTTCCTCCAGCCTCTCCTCTCCAGCTGTATCCCCACTTCTTACCCAGTACCTTTTATCCCTCAGGAGCTTGATGGTCACCCAGCACTGGGATTTTGCATCCCCTGTGCTGTCAAAGACCCTTTGGGCCAAAATCACAGCCCCTCTCCCTGTGCTTCAGACAGGCAGGGGCCAGGATGGTGGGAGGCATCCCAGGCACCCTTCCCCAGCCAGCGGGACCTGGGCCACATGAAACACCCAAAACAGGGTGTATGACGGCCTGCAGGGGGACAAGTGGTGGCTCCATGGACACCCAGGGATGCTCGACAGAGCATTGTGCTCACATTCCTACCTGGCCACCAGCACCGCAGGCATATTTTCCACCATCCCTGTGCCCAGCTGAAGGGACTGGGGAGCTGGGAGCCCTCCAGCCCTCAGATCCAGATGAGACACCCAGAGCCAGACAGAGTCACCCCTCATCCCCACAAACCCCGAGGTGGGAAGGAAGGATGTTCCCAAGCCAGAGAAGCACTTGCCGTGCCAGAACCGAGATAGGCAAAACACCTGACGCTGCCCACGCCGGCCCCGGGGCGCTCCCCGTCGGGCCTGTGGGGTGGCCCTGAGGCCAGCGCGCCACGACCCGCCCCGGCCGGCGCCCGCCACCTTCTTCCTGCTCGGGTGGGAAGATCGCGCCGGGTCAGGCGTGGGACAGCCACGATGACGCGTCCGGCGCCGCCAAGGCTTTGTGCCGTGGAAGCAGCCGCTGTCACCCCTGGGGCGGCCCGAGAGGGGCGCGGCGAGTGATGCCAGGGCTGGAACAGGCGACGGGGATCTCAAGAGGCTCCGAAGAACAGATTTGGGTGATCTCTCGGGAGGCCGGGAACCCAGGGCACAGGAGCACCGGGCTGTCCCACCACCGAGGCGGGTGTTGGAGAGGGTAAAGAACACGAGGCACAGCGGGGTCTGAGCAGCTGCCGTTTAATGCGGGAAGGCTGCACACGGGTAGAGACGGCAGCACAGCCAGGGTACCGTGAGAACCCACTCCCGGCCCCGGGCACCCCACTCTGGGGCTATGGATGGGGTCGGGTCCGGGAGTCGCCCCCCATCATGCGGGGGCACAGCCCTGCTCCGGTCCCGCCTCCCCGACCGGTTTTCCCAGCCCGGCCGCTGCCTTCCCACTCCCAGGATAATGATGACCCCGCCCTGGGGACCTGCCTCGAGAAATCACGCTCTGTACGGCTGCTCCGAGCCCCTAAAGTAGGTCAAAATCAAAATATAGGGAAAGGCAGGTGAGAGCCCCTGTCACCCCTCAAGACCCTGCCGGGGTTTGCAGAGCCACCACGTCCCTGTGACCACGTGGGACAGGTCCGCTGTCCCTACCAGCACCGACACCGCCACCCACCCCGAGGGACATCCCGGGGAGCCTCACGCGGGGAAAGAGCCCTGTGCCATCCGTGGGACGGGCTCTTAGGAGCTGTGTCACCACATGGCACACCCCGATACCGGGAGCCAGGAAATGCCCGAGGAGGAGATCAGGTGATGTCTCGGAGAAGATGCCTCAGCTGGATGCTCCGAGGGGAGCAGGACCCCCACCGCAGGCAGCCAGGACAGGATCTCCTTGTCCCCTGTTTCAACCGAGATTAAAGAACCGGCTTCAATCCCGGTGGAACAAAGGCGGCTCTGTCTGTCCTCCCTCGCACCTCCCCTTCGCCCGGCTAGTCCCAGCCGGGGAGGTTGCGTGTCCCGGGAGGTCCTCGGTCCCTGGAGCGGCCAGGGGGTCCAGGCAGGCGCAGCGGCTCCTACACGTAGTTGCTGGCTGGCAGCGAGCGAGCAGCCGTGAACTTGGCAGAGTAGGGCTTCTCTCCGCGGGGGGGGCAGGTGCAGCACAGGATCCCCCCCCCAAGCAGCAGGAGTGCCGAGGCTGCCCAGCCCACGTAGAGGGATGAGCCCAGGTCCCGCTTCTGCGAGTCAGAGACCAGCGGGTTGTAGAAGTCCTGGATGATGCTGTTGGCTGACCAAGAGATGGGGATGAGGATGAGGATGCTGGCGACGATGAAGATGATGCCAGAGAGGATCATGACCTTGGCTTTGGCGGTGTCATCCTCCACACAATTGGTGCACTTGCCGCCGGCGACGGCCAGTAGGGTGCCCAGGATGGCCAGGACAATGGCCACCACCACCATGGCACGGGCGGCTTGCAGGTCCTGCGGCAGGGCCAGCAGCGAGTGGTACACCTTGCACTGCATCTGCCCCGTGCTCTGCACCACGCAGCTCATCCACAGCCCTTCCCAGACGATCTGCGCCACCACGATGTTGTTCCCGACGAAGGCCGTCTCCCGCCACATGGGCAGCGCGCAGCAGAGGATGGAGGCCAACCAGCCGATGACGGAGAGGGCAATGCCCAGCACCTGCATCCCCATGGAGGCCATCACTCACTGCCTGCTCCCCCGCCCGCCTCGCGCTGCGTAGTGCCGGTGCCGGGACCATGGCAGGCATTATATGCCTTTGCCGAGGGAGGAGCACCACCGCAGCTGCTGGCCTGCCGCCGGCACCAGATGGAGGGGTAGAACCAGTTTCCCAGGATTCTTCCACTTGTATTTCTTCCTGCAGCGATGACACTTAATATCCTGGTTGCTCCCACGGAGGAGGACGCAGGGGACCGGGATCAGGCCACCCAGGTGCAGGAGTGCATCCCATTGCTGTGGGCAGGCAGGACATGTCCGTGGAAGCACTGAGACTCAGCTGAGTGCTAAAGGGTGCTAAAGGGGAACAGCCAGTGTCCAGGCACCGGGATATCTCTGCCATCACTGCCAGAACCCTCTGCTCCATCAGGTGGATGGGGTCCCTTCACGCCTTTGTGCCTCAGTTTCCCTCCAGCTCATAGTGACTGCTGCAACATCAGCCCAGCCTCTGGCCCCCCATGGCCCCATGCTGGGGGAGCAGCACATTGTCCCCTCTGGCTGCTGGGCTCCATGCCCAGCAGGATACAAGCGGCTCTTGTTTGCTCCTTGGCATCCGTAACAGCACTTCCCAGCCCTCCATTAGGCCTCGGGCAGGAGGTGTCACTGCCCAGACCCACAAACCAGTTGGTGCAGCTGCCAGTTCCCCACGAAGGAGACTGCCTGGGGCAACATGGGGCCAGACCCCAAACCCAGCTCACCTGTGCTCCAGTGCCAAGCCAGGGTTCACACAGCCACCTGCAGCTCCAGCTCTGCCCGTGTCCCACTGCCTGCGTGGTGGGGTTGGCTGGGTTGGGGCTGTGAGTGCCAGATGTGGCCTCGAGCTGTCTCAGTGCCATACCCACTAATCCCAGTGCTGAAGCCAACACCAAGGCCAACACTGATGCCATACTGATGCTCGCCTGTCCTCCTTTAATCCATGACTCCCACACAGGCCCCCTCTCCGCTCCCTCCAAGCCCCTGCACAGGCGCAGCACAACACCAGACAGATGGCACAGACAGACAGACAGACATTGCACTATTTCATCACCCCAGCTTAATCCTGGGCCTCTGGAAAAGATAAGAGGCACTGAGATAATCTTTCTTTTCCCAAGCACTGGGGATACCGTCACAGTCCAACCATTTGTGCTTATTGCTTGGTGTGATGGACTCTGGAGCTGCTACTGCTTGTGCCAGGATGTCCCTGGGCATCATCTCCAAATGTAGTGGGACAAGCCTGGTGGCCCGTGCACTGGGGTGCCAGGAGGATGCCTGGGGACACCCATGTCTCACAGCAGACCCCAGCCTAAGGGGATGGTCAGGGTCCTGCCTGCCTGACTTGTGCCAGAGGAGCTGCCCAGGCTCCGTCCCTCTGTCCTGCTGGAACGCCCGCATTGCTCACATACCAGTGTGTCCACCCTGCGGCCAGAGCCTTGTGGTCAAGGCCTCCCTTTAATCTACAAGGCTCCAGAGCATCCCCGCCGGGGCCAGACTCTGCCTGAGGCTTTCACCTCCCAGCCGGCTGCTGTAACCACCACATTATTCGGGGTTGGAGAGAGGCACACGCCTACATGTGTGGGTGGCTCGCAGGGGCCGTGTCCCTGCAGGCACGTGGGGACATGTCTCTGGGCTGGGGACAAATGGCAAGGTGGGGGTAGGGACTCCTGCGCACGCAGAGCATCAAAGCTTGAGCTGCTCATACTCCCTCTCAGAGGCAGAGCAGGTGCCAGCACAGCCTCTGACAGACAGTGACTGTAATTAATGCTGGACCATGACATATATTCCCTGGAAGTTGCCACACAGGGGCAGCCCCTGTGCCCTTCCCCACATTCCCCAGTGACACACCCACCTGGACATCACTGCCAGCCCCGTGCCCCCAGCGCTGCAGGACTGCAGGACCAACAGACACTGGCTCTGTGCGGAGGAGCAGCAGCTGAACCCAGAGCCCTTGGAGCCCGAGGATGGTGGTGCAGCACAGGTGGGACCACCAAGTGCCTCAAGACATGCCATCCAGGACAACCACTCCATGGACACCAGCCCCACATGGACACCAGCCCCACAGCCCTGTCCCAGCGCTCATTCCCAATGCATCCTGCAGGACCTCAGTCCCAGATTTGCCTCAGTGTCACCTGCAAGGAGCCATGGCACAGACACACGTCCTGGTGGGACCAAAGCCCACTTGCTCAGCAGGAAGCTCCTCCAGCCCAAAACAGGCTGCTCAACACACTTAACCTGTCCCAAGCCTTCACCCAGCACCTGCCCCAGCACCCAGACAGGTGTGGATGCCCTGCCCCAAATCCAGTGGGATTTGAAGGACATGTAGGAGCCTGGGTTCCCATCCGTTACACCGCACTGAGAGGGTTGGTGAGGGCAGAGCTCCCATCCTGGCATATCCATCAGGAAACACCTTCTGACACTTGTCCTGAGTTCACCAGCATGGGGACACACTGCAGACCCTCAGCTGGGCAGTGAGGCCATTCCCAGGCAGGGAGGTGACATTAAACACAGTGCCACCACAATGCCAGGCACTGCTGGGTGCACAGCAGAGGCTATGTCACCCTGACCTTGCTCAGGGCAGAAGACACCCCGCAGAGAGAGGGCACGAATCTCCTGCCAAAAAGGGCTTGGGGACATCCCCATCCAGGACATGGGTGAGAGTCTCACCTCATATACCCCACACCACTGAGCTGAGAGCTCCTCATCCCCCAAGACCCACACATGGACCCACCAACCCAGCTACCTCAAGGTGCCAAAAACGCAAGTTAGACTTGCCAGCAAATGATGATCCACCGGGATCTCTGGCTTCACATCTGCCAAGTGAGGCACGGCAGCAACCCTCCTGCTCAGCCTGTGAGGAGCGGAGCAGCCTCTCCCCGCCGGAGGCCAAGGATTAGTTACCGACAGCCCATAGACTGAATGTTCCCAAAAAACATCCTTGCCCAACATAAACCCCTCCGACCGACTCAAATATGCACAGTCAGGTTGTTTCCTGCTATGGGAAAGCAAAGTCTTATCGGGAGCGGAGCCGCGCGCCAGGACCTGCAGAATCCCTGCTGGGAGAGAAGGGACCTTCGGCCTGAAGTCACTCCCAAAGTCAAAACTCTGTCCAGTTTCTGAGCAACAAGTGGCTCCCAACAGGGAAAACACCCCTAAGAGCTGCCAAGGTGGTTGGCGAAGGGATGAGGGAGATGATGGATCAGGAAGGGGGTCACGGGCGGTGCAATGGGGGTGTCCCCACCGGCGATGCTCGGAGGAAGCGGGACGCCACGGCAAAGCCCTAGGGAAGCCGATCAGAGCTGTCGGGGTGGGGATGCCCCAGGCATGGCCAGCGAACCATCTCCCAGCGAACCACCAGTCTCCTGCAACATCCCACTAGTCCATGTCCCCCGCCGCCCCCACCCCCCGTGTGCCGTAGCCCCCCCCCCGCCCCGCCGGCAGACAGAGCTGCCATTGATGCTCGGAGCCGCCTCACCTGGTCCCGCCGCGCCGAAGGGGCTCCAACAATGGGCTGCCTGTGTGCCCTGGCCGGGGCAGAGCCAGCAGCCCCGCGCCTGAAATATAAGCAGTCGAGGCGGCATTTACCGCCCCGGCCCCGCTCCCCCGGGGGGGGGAACGCGCCGGCACTCCCGACCGCAGCGGCGGGGAACACCCCAAACCCGCCGCGCACGTGAGTGGGACGCGGCCCCGCGGCGCCCGGGGCGGTTTCTGCCGTCACCTCCTGCGCACCCCCGGGGTGCTGCCGGGTGCCGGGTGCATGGATGTGGGATACTGCAGTGGGTGCCCCCTCTGTCTGCGCAGGTGTCCTTCCTTTGGGGCCACCAAACCGGTGATGCTCCCGTGACCTTTGGGTCTGACTTTTGTTTGGGGTCCTTGCATCAGTGGAGCAAACCTGTCCCTGTGTCACCACTGAGTTCTTGCAGCCACCACACTTTGTCCCCATCCCGAGGGACTTGGATACTCCTCATCCCTCCCCAGCTGTGCGGGACTGCAGAGGGAATGCACGGGGAGGGAGATGCAGCAGTTGGGATGGGGGTGCTCCCAGGAATCCGTCGGGGACGCTGGCCCTGCTCAGTTCCTCAGTAAACACCAGTGAGCTGGTTTGTTCACCACAAGAATGTGTCCTGCAGGGGGTGGCCGGCACCCCGAAACCCTGGTGATTTGCCCCTTCGTCGGTCGTGAGTCAGGCAGCGGCAGCTGCCCCAGGCCGGCACGACACTGGACACAGCCTGTACTTTGGGCAATTTGGGATGACAAAGTGGGGACGCCGTGTGTGGGGCTCTGATTGCAGGGTTGGGGGCTGCGGTGTTTCACTGCCCGTCCCACCCCAGCTCTGCCCCAGTAGCTCTTACCCCATACACCTGCCTTGAGTATCTCACTCGTCCCCTGCCCCACAGCCCTACTTGGAGTATCCTCCCTGTCCCATATCCCTGTTGGGAGGTATCCCTCCCTCCTACTTTCCACTCCTATGTGGGTTATCTCCCCTGCCCATGCCCTGGTATTGAATATTCCCATTGTTCCACAGACCTGGGGGTATAACCCTGCCCCTACTCCTGTGCCTCATAGCCCTGTCTGGGATGCCACCCCCCTTCCCCAGAGCCCTGTCTGGGGTATAACCCTGCTCCAAAGCCCTGCTTGGGGTATCCCCATACCCTAAATCCCTGCCTGGGGTCCCCTCCTGCCCCAGAGCCCTGCCAGGGGCACCCCTGCCCACAGCCCCGCAGCCATGTGTGTGTTAGGGGAGGGTGTGTATGTGTGCACCTGTACCACCGAAATGTGCCTGTTTACCTCTGCCTCTGTGTCAGCCTCTATATGTGTGAGTCTGCATCTCTGTGTGTAGCTGTGAGTCTGTGTGTGTGTCTGTCACTCTATATGTCCGTGTGTGTGTCTGGCGGTATGCCTGTCCGTCTGTCTGTCTGTGTGTCTGTCTGTGTGTCCAAGTCTGTCGCTGTGTGTCCGTGTTTCTGTCCGTGTGTCTACGTGTCCATGTGCTTGTGTGCGCGACGGCATGCCGGGGCATTGCTGCCGGCAGAGGGGGTGAGTGTTTGTGTGTGGGTCGTTTGTGTGCCTGTGTGCTTTGTGTGTGTGTGTGCCTGTACCTGTGCGTGGTTTGTGTTTGCATGTGTGTGTGTACCTGTGTGGGTGGGTGGTTTGTGTTTGTATGTGCGTACCTGTGTGTGTGTGCTTTGTGTGTTAGTGTTTCTGTGTGTACCTGTGTGTGTGTGTCTGTTCACCTGTGCTCCTGTGCACTCCTGCACCCCGGGCCCGTGGGCACTCCCCTACCTGCACACGTGGGGGCCCCCTCTGTTCACTGCTGGCAGCCCAGCCGGCCTGGCCCTGTCCCCACCATCACTGTGACAGCAGTGGACTGTGGATACCCACCCCGAGGTGCCCCCGAGGGCTGGGGCCCCCAGCGCCCCCAGCAACAAGGGCACAGAACCCTGGGCGCTGCTTGCATGGGCTCCCCCAGCAGCACAGACACGGTCACCCCTGGGTACTTCCCAACTCGCTGTGGGGATTTTAGGTGCCCTTGGGGAGGTGATCACGGTACAGTGGGGTGGCAGAAGCTCACCCAGACAAGTACAGAGTATTTTGGGGATGCCATGGGTTGGCAGAGGCTGGATATGGGGGTATCGGGGTGTCACAACATGGTGGAGGTCAGACATGAGTGCTGCAGGGGGCTGGAGGTCAGGCTGGGTGGATGCGGGCTGCTGGGGTGACAAGGGGTGGCAACAGCTGACCCAGCTATATATGGGGTATCGGGGTACTGTGGGGTGACCCCACTGGCTATGGGGGTTCAGAGTGCTGCAGGGCAGTCGAAGGTGACCCACCAGATACCGGGTATCAGGGCACTGTGGGGCACCCAACGCCAACCCCTCTGGCCGTGGGGTGTCAGGGTACTGTGGCGTATAGCCAGGCAGTTGCAGGGCTCTCCCCCCCCATTCTAGCTGCACAACGCCAGCTGCCAGCATCCCACCACGCTCTTGAGTAGTTAATAAGTTGTAGAGGAGATTTTTGGAGCAGGCAGCAAACAGGTAGGAGCAAGCCTGTGTCCAGCAACCACATTCCTGGGGGAGGGGGACTGAAAGCACTGGCACTACCCCCGGCATGCAAGGCTGGGGGGGAAAATATGCACCCCACAGCCATGGGGCTGTTGTTTCCAGGTCTGAAGGGATTGCTCATGCCTTGGGATATTTTTCCCTTTGCCAGGTGCTAGCTCAGATTGTCAGGGTGATGCTCCCGGGGTGGTTACGTGCATTACCTGCTTCCTTCAAGGTCACAAGACTTGAGCAGGATGAGTAAAGATATTTATCAGTCAGTCAGAGAATCTCTGACAGTGCTCCTGGCCCAGCAGGGTGGGGGGTGGGAACAGGAGGGACCAGGCTGGAGGGGTTCCTGCTGGGAGCACCCGCAGGTCCCCTGAAATGGTGATACAAACCTCACAGCATGGTGAAGGGGTTGCACTTTGCACGGCGATGCAAAGGTGCCCAGCGCTCACCAAACCCCAGTTAAACGTGAGTACTGACAACACTACAGAAATCAACAAACCCTGACCTGCCAGCCCCTCCATGGGGGAAAGGTGAACCCTTGGGATTTCCAGGTCCACAGAAGGGGTTTGGTGGGAATGAGCATGGTGAGAGTGCTTCCTGATACCCATCGGCCGAAACCAGGAGATGGCTGTGGCAGGTGGCATTTCTCCTCCTCCCGCCCTTCTCTGGTTACCCGGCGCCATCTCTGCAAACAAAGGGGAGGGTGTGGGACGCAGGTGATGGTGACGGAGGAGCAGAGAGGAGCGTCCAGCAGCCAGCAGCCAGCACTGAAACCCCACCCCGGGGCCAGCCCATATAAATAGCACTGCGCACAGGTGTAAGCCGATCCCCCGGCTGCGAGCGGCGGGTGGCGGCGACGGTCTTGGTCCGTGGGTTCTTCTCCGCCACTGCCTGGAGCACGTCACTGAACCATCCACCATGTCCATGGGGCTGGAGATCGGCGGTGTGGCCTTGTCTGTGCTGGGTTGGTTGTGCAGCATCATCTGCTGCGCGTTGCCCATGTGGAAGGTGTCGGCCTTCATCGGCAACAACATCGTGACGGCCCAGATCCTCTGGGAAGGGCTGTGGATGAGCTGCGTGGTGCAGAGCACGGGGCAGATGCAGTGCAAGGTCTACGACTCCATGTTGGCACTGCCGCAGGACCTGCAAGCCGCCCGCGCCCTGCTGGTGGTGGCCATCATCTTGGCCGTCCTGGGCTTAATGGTGGCCATCGTGGGTGCCCAGTGCACCCGCTGCGTGGAGGATGAGAGCACCAAAGCCAAGATCACCATTGTCTCCGGTGTCATCTTCCTCCTCTCTGGTGTCATGACCCTCATCCCTGTCTGCTGGTCGGCCAACACCATCATCCGGGATTTCTACAACCCGCTGGTGATCGAAGCGCAGAAACGAGAGCTGGGCACCTCGCTCTACGTGGGCTGGGCAGCCTCCGCACTCCTGCTGCTGGGTGGTGGGCTGCTCTGCTGCTCCTGCCCCCCCAAAGACGACAGGTACCCCACGGGCAAGGTGGCCTACTCTGCCCCACGCTCTGCTGTCACCAGCTACGACAAGAGGAACTATGTCTGAGCCCCCCCAGGGCTCCCCGGCACCCCTCGATATCCTCCCCACCCACCCTGGGACCTTCATTGCCCTTCGTGGGGCCCGGGGGCGGCAGCGCCGGGGCGGGGGGGAGCGCCAAGGAGGGGATGGGGACGGCCGCGGGGTCAGGGCCGGGCTGTGTAAATAGAGACAGTTTCGGTTAAACACGAGCCAGTTTCGGGTCGGCGGGAGAAGCGGCGCCCGACGAGGTCCTGCCACGCCGGTGGGGCAGGATGAGGATGGGGTGGGGACGGTGCCCCCTTGCTGTGTTTCCCCATCGCTGCTGGCCGGGCACCATCTGTCCCTGTTACGCGTGGTCTGTACCGGTTACATTTCTCAATAAACGTGTCCTGTTTTGGTACTCGAGTGTCCTTGGGATGTGCGGCACAATAGAGGTGGCCACAGGGAGGGGGAACACTGCAGTCCAGTCCCCCAAGGCACACCCTGCTACGGCACCACCCGAGTGGCACCGGGCTGGGGACAGAGCGCTCCGTCGCAGCCCCTCTCCCTCCGGCGCCCGGAGTCCCTGCTCGGGGTGGGGACCCGCTGTCCCCCAGCGTTCCAGGGACAGCTCTCCGGGAACGGTCGGGGCGGGAAGCAGCGGAGGAGCCGCTGGATGCCTCAGGGACACTCCCTGCCTGCAGTCCAAAGTCTGGGGCCGCCGGGAGGGCCGCAAGGCACTTCCCCCGCCCGGGAGCCGCGCTGGGGCGAGGCCGCCCTGCGAGGCCGCTCCCTCCCGCCCGCCGCCACGCTCCAGCGGCCAGGGACAAAGGGGCAAGAGCCGCCGCAGGAGCACGGGGCGGGTCCTGGGGGAAGCGCGGCCGGGGGTGGCGAGTGCGGGGCAGAGCCGGCCGGTCCTGCTGTGCCTGCGGGCGGCAGCGGGAAGAAGGGCGCTGCGGAACCCCCGCCGCCCGCAGGGAGCTGCCCCGCCCGGCTCACTTCCCCCAGACCCCAACCCCTTGCCCCGCTGCCCGCTCCGGTGCCCGAGGGGGCAGCGGCGACACCGGCCCCGCCGTGACCCTCCCAGTGCGCGCGCTGCCGCCGTCCTGCCGCGGGGGGGCGCCCGCGCCGGAGGGGCGGGGCAGGGGCGGCACCGCCCTCGCACGTCGCGTCACGGCGCGTACGCCGCCGCCGCCGCCGCCATGATGCTCCGCCGGTCGCCTCGCGCCCCCGCCCCGCCGCCCCTCCCGGGCTCCCTTCCGCAGTCCGCCGCCGCCGCCGCCGCCGCCGCCGCCGCCGCCGCCGCCGCCGCCGCCGCCGCCGCCGCCGCCGCCGCCGCCGCCGCCGCCGCCGCCGCCGCCGCCGCCGCCGCCGCCGCCGCCGCCGCCGCCGCCGCCGCCGCCGCCGCCGCCGCCATGATGCTCCGCCGGTCGCCTCGCGCCCCCGCCCCGTCGCCATGATGCTCCGCCGGCTGACTCGCGCCCCCGCCCCGTCGCCCCTCCCGGGCTCCCTTCCGCAGTCCGCCGCCGCCGCCGCCCGCTCCATGGCCACGTAAGGGCTCGGCCGCGCCCGGGGCGGGGCGCGGGCGGCGGGAGCGGTCCTGGGAAGGGTCCCAGGGGGAAATCCCGCGAACAGGGGCGTGGCCGTCACGGTGGTGCCCCACACGGGCGGTGGGCGGGTGTGACCACGCCCTCTGTAGTCAAATCCCCCTTCCCCCGCCTGCCCTTGGCCGAGCCCTGGCCACGCTCTCACGGAGCCGCAGGCTGGGCCAGGCTGGAAGGGATTAGTGGAGGGTCACTGATGCCACCTCCCTGCTCAGGCAGGGCCATCCCCGAGCACAGGGCACAGCATTGTGTGCAGAGGGCTCTGCAATGTCCCCGCTGAGGAGACTCCAGCCCCTCCCTGGGCAGCCTGTTCAGGGCTGGGCACTGCCCAGGGCAGAAGTTGTGCCTCCTGTGCAGGGGGAATTGCTGGGCTGGGGCCCTGCCCGTGGCTCTGGTGCCACTGCTGGGCCCCCGGAGCAGAGCCTGGGCCCTGCTCTGCCCCTCCCTGCACACAGGGACACCCAGGGCTCAGGGCCCCTCTCAGCTGGGGCTCCTCTCCAGGCTGGACCGCCCCAGCTCCCTCAGCCTTTCCTGGACATGGAGATGCTCCAGTCCCTCCTCATTTTCACAGCCTGTGCTGGCCCTGCTCCAGGAGCTCCGTGTCTCCCTTTTCCTGAGGAGCCAGAACTGGACACAACACTCCAAATGTGCCTCACCAGGGCTAGGCAGAGGGGCAGGGCTCAATTCCTCCCTGCACCTCTGGCCATGCCCAATGCCCGTCTCCCTGCAGTGCAGTGCCCTTGGTCCATGTGGAGGTGGAGGGTCACAGGGATCGGCCACCCCTTGTCCTGCTCCATGGGCTCTTTGGCAGCCATGGCAACTTCCAGACAGTGGCCAAGACACTGGTGCGCCGTGGTAGTGGCAAGGTGAGACCCAAGGGGTGGGGGGAGGTGCAGCACACAGGGAGGGGTCTGGGGCACGGTGGGCAGTCCTGGGGTGACACGTTGCCTCTGCCCAGGCAGGTGCTGACAGTGGATGCCCGGAACCACGGCAGCAGCCCCCACAGCCCTGTGATGACATATGAAGCGATGAGCCTGGACGTGCAGCACCTCCTGAGCCGCCTGGGCATCACCAAGTGCATCCTCCTGGGACACAGCATGGGGGGCAAGACAGCCATGACGCTGGCCTTGCAGCGGGTCAGCAGGGACAGGGGAAGGAGTGGGGTCACAGCCTCAGGAAGTTCCGGGGGGGGCTGTAGGAAGGGGATGGCACCTTCTGAGACTGTTCACTGGTTCCAGCGTTGTCCCCCAGCTCCACAGGAATTCGTCTGTATCAGGGGGGGTGCTGTCCCACACAGAGCTGTAAGCCAGGCTATGGAAGCAGGAGCAAATCTGTATCCACTAGCCCATGCTCTGCCCTGTCCCTCCAGCACCGATTGTGAGGGAGCTTGGAGATCTGTGCTGAGCACAAGGACTCTGGGAAGGGCACATGGAGGTCTCTGCTGAGACAGGAGGGAGCTAAGAGGCTTCAGGGAATCCAACTGGGAGTGGAGCCCTGTGCCTACTCCCACTGGGGAGATCTTGGGAGATCCTGGCATCTGATCTGCCCTGCCCTGCTTGTGTCTCCAGCCAGACCTGGTGGAGCGCCTCATCTCTGTAGACGTTGGTCCTGGCTCAACCACCCCCGTGTCCGAATTCTCTACCTACATCTCAGCCATGAAGGAGGTGAAGGTCCCGGTGGGACTGTCCCGCTCAGCAGCACGCCAGCTGGCAGATGATCAGCTGCAGCCTGTGGTCAAGGTAGGAAATCCCATGGGAGATGAGGGAGGATGGAGGGTGCCAGGACATACTACTTTGTTGCTCTTACTCAAGAGCACATGATGCCCTTCCATGGCAGCTCCCACAGCTGAGACAGTTCCTCCTCACCAACCTGGTGGAGGTGGAGGGCCGCTACGTGTGGCGAGTGAACCTGGAGGCTATTTCCCGGCACCTAGTAGATCTCATCAACTTCCCTGTCTTCCACAAGCCGTACCCTGGTCCTGCACTCTTCTTGGGAGGGTCTGACTCGCCCTATATCAGGTGAGTGGAGAGAAGTGGTGTCAGGTCTGTGGTTCGACCTTTTGTGCTCTTTGCAGCTGCCAAAGGTGGGAGGAGCCCCTGGGATGGGGAAGATCCTGAACAAGGGCTGTTCCTCCAGCAGCTGGTGACACTGACACACTGGAATGAGAGGCAACCTGGGGGCCCCCTGGGCTTTCCCAGCAGGGAAGCAGTCACACCTGGGACCACCCTCTGCTTGGGGAGGGTGAGGGATGACACCAGGAGGGACTTCTGATCATGGCATGTTCCCTTGTCCTGCAGCTCCAGAGACTACCCAGAGATCCAACGCCTCTTCCCCAAGGCAGAGATACAGTTCATTAAAGGTGCAGGCCACATAGTCCATCAGGACAAATTTGAAGAATTCATCACTGCTGTGCTCAATTTCCTGCCACAGCTGTAGCGCTGGGGACCAGGGTTTCTGCAAGGACCATGTGGGTCCTGAGGAGCTCTGGGCAGTGATGCAGGGCTCAGGCTTTGAGGATGGGCTCAGCTGGGACTGGCTGCCTTCACTGCAGACTCATCCTGCCTGCAAGACCTTCTCCCATCCTGGTTCTCCTGCAGCCAGAGCAGAGATGCACCTGCATCCTGCTGAGATCTCCTGCCACCTTGCAGGGACATGGGGTGGCACTGGCTGACGACACTGCACGGGCACTGCCTGCACGGGCGTGTCAGGCACACAGAGGGGGCAGGAGAGCCCTCTTGTTTTCCTGCTGCCAGACCCTTCCGTGGATCTGGCTGTGATTTTGCAGAATGTGCAATAAAGCTGAATCTGTACCAAGGCAGAACAGGGGTTGGATGTGACCATGGAGGGCAGGGCATGTGTGGGGGGGGCATAGGAAAGGGTTCTCCATTGGCAGTAGGGATGCTGATGGGAGGTGACAGCTGGACTGAGCCCTAATGTAACAAGTTGTGGGAACAGTGCATGTCAGACACAGGTTTGAGGATCTTTGTTCGCTCCCAGGGGAAAGTGCATCCTTGCTCTATGACTGGGGCAGTGTAAGGATTGGGGAGTGGGGGAATCTGCCTCCTAAGCAAGGAGCGTGTCTGCCCAGGCTGTCCAAAAGGCAGGTGTTGCCTCGTCTCTGAGCTCCTGCTCTCCTCTCCTCTCCTCTCCTCTCCTCTCCTCTCCTCTCCTCTCCTCTCCCAGGAGCTAAGCTGCATTGGCCTTGAGTTTTCTGCTATATCACCCTCAAATTCAAACACTTTTGCTCTCTGTGTATTTTTTTCCTGTGAAGAACATCAGACCAATAAGCTCCAGAGTCACAAGCTACTGAAACGAGTTCCTTGGGTGCCACCAGCCAGCTGGGGGTGGGGTCAGGCCCCAGCTATCAGCACACAAGACCTTTGGACAGAGCCATGAGCTCTGGTGCCCAAGATCAGTGGGGGATTTCACGCCATTCCTTCCTGCTGGCCAGGTACCAGGTTTGGGGCACAGACAAAAGGCAGCTACAAGGTGCAAGGTGAAGAGTCTCACCATGGCAGGAGATCAGTGGCCTGAGAAGCAGTAGAGCTTCCAGAACATCATAGTCCATTCTTGGGATGGCATCTGCTGAGGGAGCATAGGGAAGCATTGTCAGACCTGGGGTGAGAGATAGCAGGGAGAAATGAGAGCAGATGTTTCCCACATGAGAAGGGTACAGGGAATCAAGAGACATCCCCGGGGCACATCCAGGTATGTGTCTGGTGGCACGAGGGATGCCGTGGGCTGCACCAACTCACTGGGCTCTATTCCCATCAAGTGTCAGGGTGCTGATGCCTCCAGAGATCCAGCTGACTCCCCAGGTAAAACCAGACCCCTTTTTGACCCTTCTGCTCCCAAGGGGCCTGCCAAGAAATGACCCGTCCTGGCCTGAGCTCTGCTCCAAGCAGGACGTCTGGTCCTTCGTACAGGTGCAGTTAACCACAAACTCCACCTTTAGGAAGACCTCTATGTGGCTGTTGCAGGCATGGTTTCAAAACTGCTCTATCAGGCATTGGGTAGAAATAGAGCCTGTTGATTAACAGCAGGACATGGTATCTGGGGTGACAGAAGATGTCAAGTGTGACTTCACTGGTGTCCCTCACTGCAACAGTGATTAATGCTGGGTGCCAGACCCGGAGACTGAGGCACCTTCTCCAAGATCATTCTATTTGGCCCATCTGACCAACAGCATGGAAAAAGGATGGGGCATCATAGGAAAGACACAAGTGATGTGAATATTTTCTTCAAGCCTCTGCTCTCCTGTCCTCACAGCTGCTATGCTGGCATGGCCTGGAGCCATCTGAGACCCAGCAGGAGAAGCCAGTTTCCACCGCAGTGGTTGGCGAGGAAGATAAAACTGGCAGAAGGAGCGCAGGCAGAACCATGGGGAGGGCGGGAACCCCACCTCCAGGGAGATGCCAGGGAAGGCAGTTACAAAGCTCTGGCCCTGGTGCTGCTAAGAGGGATCTGCGGGTGTCCTGAGCAGCCGTGTACCCTGGCAGTGGGGTTCCCTGCAGTAGGCTGGACTCAATGACCTCAAAGGTGTTTTCCAATCTAACTCATTCTGTGATTCTGTGATGTCCTGCCCTGCTCCTTGGTCAGCTGGCCCCTGGGTCCCCTCAGCCCCTGCCTGCTCCATCAGGGTGGTTGGGCTATGCTCCAGCCCCCCTCTCATCTACTCTGCCCACAGCATGTGGACTCCTTCTCTGTCCCTGATGTCACAGTACTCAATAAGGGAGCACTGCAGGATCTTGGCCCTGGATGCCAAGGGGGCACCTCAGTGTCAGGAAAGGCCAGTGGCACAGCAGAGGGCCCTGCAAGCAGAAAGTCTCTCAGTTACACTGGGAAGCGCCTGCAGCAAGAGGGGCTGTTACAGGGCAGGGCCCCTTCGGGCTCCCTGTTCAGGCCCATGCGGGCAGCCACCCCCAAGAACTCTGTCATCATAGGGTGGCAGGGGGTCTCAGGGCAGTGCTACCCAACTGTCCCTTGCCTTTGAGCCTTGGACACTCTCCAGGGCTGGACCCTGCTTCAGCATCCCACTGCAGGCTCTGGCCAGGAGCAGACCACGGCCCTTCATTTCTCACTTGAGTCAGCTCAGACCCAGCTGCTCCACCATCCTGGGGCTGTCAGTGCTCTGGCTGAGAGTCTTGGTGCCCTTTGTGGAGCACAGTGTTTGAGGAGCCAAGCCTTATCCACATGCATCCTGCATTGATCCTGCACCTCTTCCACCTCACCGGGTCTCAGAACCCCTTGGGTCAGCAGGTTGTCCAGCATCCCAGAGGTCAGCGGGTTGCTCACATGCTCCACAAACTCTTTCTGCACATTCTGGAGCAGCTCCTCTTCAGGATGGCACCATCTGCCCCATGCCATAGCTCCAGCTGCCCTCTCACTCCCTCCAGATGCTGCCTCCTCCCCATCACCTCTCTACCTACTCTCCCTGCCCAATTGCCAAACCAGGGTGGTGCTCCCTCCTTCATTTTCCAGTTCAGAGGCTTTTCCTGCCATCATCCACCTCCCCCTTTTCCTACACATTTTTCCCAGAGAAATCACCCAAAGCAATGTGTTTGCAAAGATTTAGCATCTGCAGGACAAGGAGGAAGCTCCTTCCTGCACCTCTCAGAGCCAGGCCCGGGACAGCTACACTCACAGCTGGCACCAGGCAGGGATGGTTGTCCTCTGTCGAGGACCAACATCCCTTTGTCCACACCCTCAAACCCTCCAGACCTGTCTGGGGCTGGGCTCAGCTCATACTTCCCATGGGCTGCAGAGAGACACTGTCTTGGGCAGCTGCACCTCATGCTGTCAGCTGCGAGCACTGGAACAGCCGCCCAGGGAGGGCGTGGAGTCTCAGTCTCTGGAGACATTCCAAACCCACGCGGGCGCGTTCCTGTCACCTGCTCTGGATGACCCTGCCTTCCCAGGGGGGGTTGGCCTGGGTGATCTCCATAGGTCCCTTCCAATTTCAACTATTCTGTGATGCAGCCCGCAGGATCCTGGAATGTAAAACCTGGGCTGTGAGAAAGCCTGAGATTGCCCCCTGACTACACTAGCGGGGCTGTTCCGCAGGGCAGGCTGAGGATGTGAAGGGCAGAATTAACGCCAAGGATCGAGAAACACAGGGACGAGGCGAGGGGCAGTGGCCATCCAGCCCCGGGGGAGGCACATCCAGGCAGAGAGAAGCAGCAGGGCCTCACAACTTCTTGATCATTCCAGTGGCTTCCGTAGACCGCGGGGCCTGGCCCGGAGGCAGCGACTCCGCGCCATCCTGCCTCGGCCAAGGCACGGGAGGCGGCCCCGCCCACCGATGCCCAGGTGTTGTTCCCCTGGGCGCTGCCTGGGACCGAGGACCATCAGGCTCCGGGATCCCTCGGGCCGCCCCAGCCGGGCTGAGGCGGGGACCCTATCACCGGGTGGTCACTCCCCCGTTCCCGCCACCCGCCCGCCCATTCTGAGGGGCAGCTCTGTGCGCCGATTGGCTGCGGTGGGACGCGCTGTGATTTCTCATTGGCCGTCGGGCGCCGGGTACCGCCCCCTCTCGTGTCACGGGATAGGCCTGGCGGGAGGATGGGTGGGCGCGGCCTGGCTGTCGGTTGCGCTGGGCGGGGACGCGTTCTCTCGGTTGATTGGTCGCTGGCGCCGGCTGGGCCGGGCGCTGATTGGCCGGAGCGCGCGGGCCGCCGGGGGGGGCCGGGCGGGAGCTGCACGCGGCAGAGGCGGGAGCGGCGCGGCCGGAGCCGGGCGGAACCCGCCGGGACAGGTGAGGCCAGGGCTGCCCGGGACCCTNTGGCACCAGGCAGGGATGGTTGTCCTCTGTCGAGGACCAACATCCCTTTGTCCACACCCTCAAACCCTCCAGACCTGTCTGGGGCTGGGCTCAGCTCATACTTCCCATGGGCTGCAGAGAGACACTGTCTTGGGCAGCTGCACCTCATGCTGTCAGCTGCGAGCACTGGAACAGCCGCCCAGGGAGGGCGTGGAGTCTCAGTCTCTGGAGACATTCCAAACCCACGCGGGCGCGTTCCTGTCACCTGCTCTGGATGACCCTGCCTTCCCAGGGGGGGTTGGCCTGGGTGATCTCCATAGGTCCCTTCCAATTTCAACTATTCTGTGATGCAGCCCGCAGGATCCTGGAATGTAAAACCTGGGCTGTGAGAAAGCCTGAGATTGCCCCCTGACTACACTAGCGGGGCTGTTCCGCAGGGCAGGCTGAGGATGTGAAGGGCAGAATTAACGCCAAGGATCGAGAAACACAGGGACGAGGCGAGGGGCAGTGGCCATCCAGCCCCGGGGGAGGCACATCCAGGCAGAGAGAAGCAGCAGGGCCTCACAACTTCTTGATCATTCCAGTGGCTTCCGTAGACCGCGGGGCCTGGCCCGGAGGCAGCGACTCCGCGCCATCCTGCCTCGGCCAAGGCACGGGAGGCGGCCCCGCCCACCGATGCCCAGGTGTTGTTCCCCTGGGCGCTGCCTGGGACCGAGGACCATCAGGCTCCGGGATCCCTCGGGCCGCCCCAGCCGGGCTGAGGCGGGGACCCTATCACCGGGTGGTCACTCCCCCGTTCCCGCCACCCGCCCGCCCATTCTGAGGGGCAGCTCTGTGCGCCGATTGGCTGCGGTGGGACGCGCTGTGATTTCTCATTGGCCGTCGGGCGCCGGGTACCGCCCCCTCTCGTGTCACGGGATAGGCCTGGCGGGAGGATGGGTGGGCGCGGCCTGGCTGTCGGTTGCGCTGGGCGGGGACGCGTTCTCTCGGTTGATTGGTCGCTGGCGCCGGCTGGGCCGGGCGCTGATTGGCCGGAGCGCGCGGGCCGCCGGGGGGGGCCGGGCGGGAGCTGCACGCGGCAGAGGCGGGAGCGGCGCGGCCGGAGCCGGGCGGAACCCGCCGGGACAGGTGAGGCCAGGGCTGCCCGGGACCCTCTGCCCCCGCTCCCCTCCCGCCGCCTCGGCACCCAGTGCCACTCCTCAGGCCGCCGCTGCCCCGCTCCGTCTCCCCGCCGCCCGGTGAGCGCGGCCTCCCCGGGGCCTGTCTGTGAGGGGCGGCACCGCCCGGTGGCAGCAGCGCAGAGGCGGCGGCGGCCCTGCCGGGCTGCACCAGAGGTTCCGCGGTGTCGTCGGCGGGCGGAGGCGGGGTCACAGTCAAACCGAGGAACCGGGCGCGAGGCTCCCGCTGGGGTCGGCCCTGCCGCGGGGCCTGAGCCCTTTCCCGGGCCGAGGCTGGGGCCGCGGCTCGCCTCCCTCTCCTGTCCACCCGCACTGGGGCCCCTGCAGATCCCGCCTGGAAGTGCCTGGCGGGTGGGAGATTCTTGTGGCACAGAGATCCGGAGTAGTGGCACGGAGCTGGTTCTTTTTCGCATGTGGTGGGTTTGCCGGGTGTCCCCCTGGAGGCCACACACGGCTGTGTTTGGAGCAGGTGCCTCCCCTCCGTGTTGGGTAGGAGGTGGTTCTGTGGTGATTTGGAACTGCGAGTGGCTGAAGTTTGGTGTGGAGATGGTGATGGAGGTTTGACATTTATTTAGAACCCCCTCAAGCTAACTGTGTTGTAAACATTGGCTTCCCTGAAGCAGCTGATGTGATGCCTTTGGGGTTTCCTGCTGAATTAACTGAAGTGGGGTGAACTCAAAATAATCCATGTTAAATTAGGGATTCCTAGAGTGTTATTGGGCACGTTATGTTAACTGTCTCGTAAGGATCCTGATGGTCCTTTGGTAATTGGTCCTGACGGATTTTGGTAATGACTTGAAGGAAGCTGACAGCTAAAAGCTGAAGAACTGCACGAGCAACTCAGAGTGCTGAGTAGAAAATGGGAAATGAGAGTCTGACACTGTGGCCTGGTTAGTTTGGCACTGGATTTTGGGGAGACCACACATGTTTTACCAGAGAAAGCAAACTTCAGGAAGAGTTTGAAATGGGAACAGAGAAACAAGGGAGGGAGAAGTGGGATCTGTCCTGGGAAGCAGGAATTTTTGCCTGGGTTCATGAATATATTGAACACAGGGAGCTGGGTGTGAGGTGGTCTTTGGTACCTCACTGAGGAGGAGGAGAGGGAGTGTTAACTCCCTTTGGACACTGGTGCAAAATCTGCTGTGCCCAGGTTTGGTGCTTCCGTGTGGTTCAAAGCTGGTGGAAAGCTGGGCAGAGTTTGGAGATGTGTGAGGGGGGATTAAAGGTGTAAAAAGCTGCCATGTGGTGCTGAGAGAACTCCATCTGCTTCCTCCAGCAAGAACTTGAGAGAAGATGTGGCCAGTCTCCATCTGCTTGTGAGGAACAGAGGCTGGACACTGGGAATTCAGTCTGGCTGGTCAGGGTATGTGTACATGGAATCCAAAATGTATATCTTTAGGTGATAGAGATGCAAGCATGAGAACAAACTTCCCTAAGTCAGTGATGACTTTGTATTGGCTGTCAACTTTTACATGGAGGCTCTTTATTTTTCTTTTTTTTTTTAACAAAAGCAGCTTGGCTCACAGCCCCAGGAGTTTGGGGTCTGCTCTGCTTGGAGGTCTGTGAGGTGGCTGTGGTGTCTTTCAGGGAGTTTGCTGGAAGATGGACATCTAAGTAAACTGGGAAATAAATGTGAAAGTTTCATTAAAAAATTTCTAGGAACATCTGGATTCCCCTTTGCTGCATTTTCAGGAATCTGTTCATCTGGCTGTGACAGTTATTTAATTTTTGTTAGGGAGCCTTGACTGGGACATTTCCTCAGAGGTAGGTTTTGTGGTAGGGTCCTTCCAGCCCATCTGTCTCAATAACAGTGCAATTTACCTGTCAGATTTGGTTATAACAAGCTAAAAGGAAAAAAAAACAAACCCAAAACCCAAATCAAGGGAAGCTTTAGGGGCAGATCTTGCCACAGAGACTTTGGAGAATGCTGCTGTGCCAGCTTTTATTGTGATCTCAATCTGCCAAATGTGCACTGGCCTGCTTTTGTTTTTTGTTTATGTGGGGCTTCTCAAAGTCTCCCTTGTGCCAGTGCTGGGGGAGCACAGGGGTGATTTGAGCAGCCTTTCCTCGGCCTGGTGCCTATGTCTCACTGAGCTTTGGTCACCTGCAGGCAGGTGCCAGGCCTGGATGACTCTAGTCCACCCTGTTTTTGAGGATTGCTCTGGAAATTGGGCCTTCTCCTTCAAGAGACGTGGTTTTAGTCTGCGCTGTTTGAGACAGAGCTATTTCCATTCCTCTTCGCTGTCCAGTTTGTTTCAGAGGCTGCTGTCAATGGAGGGAGAGGGCTGTTCTCAGCAATACTTTGGTAGGTGAGGAAAAAGGAGGGTAGAGAGAACTGAGATTGTTTTGGGGTGTGTGTGGTTGCACTGAGTGTGTGCAGTGGTGTTGGAAATGACTGAGCACTGTTTCACGGGAAAATCCAGCGGTGTCATCTAACCCAGGTTATTTTTATCAGAGAGAAATGTGAATAGAAGGTAAAAAATTAGTGTTGCATACTTGCACATCACACTCAACTTCCCAGGACAGGCATGCTCCCCCAAGGAATTAATAATTATCAAGGATTTATGAAAGCTCATACCTTTTCTCTTCCGAGGTAGCTCCAGCCAGATAGTTTCCTATGTGTTTTTGGATTTCAAGTGGGCTCTTACTATGAGACTTGACACTCTTTGCAGAACCAGATCAGGGCCCTTTTCAGATAATGATGAATGGAGATGAGAGCTATTTAAAAAATCACTTTGCTCTTAGCAAATTAGCATAACAGATTAATCCCTGCTCATAATCCCTGGCCTTTTCTTCAGGAGGATGCTGGGGCTGTGATGGAGCAGGGAGGAATTTTGTCTGGCCACTCGGCGCACTCTCCTGGCCGATGTAATTGCTTCTCTTCTGTTCCTCCCTGACGCTCTTGCAGTTCCACACACTCCCAACAGCCCCGAAGGATAGGATTTCCCTCTGGAGGGATCAGATGATTAGCTTATAAATAGCAAATGCCTGCTCAGGCCTACTTTCCGGGGTGATTTGGTCCCTGTCCTGTTCAAAGCAATGAGTACAACTGCATCCGCACCTTGGAGCCCAGAGCCGAATCCAAGGAAAGGGGGATGCTTTCCCTTGAGATGTTGAATTTCCACCCAGAAGGAAACTGCCCTGGTGCGAAGTGCTTTGACTTTGCAGCAAGAGCCTCAGAGGGGGGATTGAGTGGGAGGCTCTGGCAGCAGCAGTGCACTGTGCTGCTGGATGTGCCGGCATCGCACCGGGAAACCGGCTCTTTTCTGGGAATGTGAGGTGAAATGAATCTGAAACGTGTTCAGTGGCTGAATCATGTTTGAAATGAGCCTGTGTTCCTGCCAGGAAGCCTGTGTTGGTAATGGGGCGCACTTATCTCAAAGCCTGAGCTCTTGGAGTCCTCTTTGAGTTGCACACATTCCCTTACCGATTTCCTTCCAACTTTCCCTCCTTTCTCTCTAGTTTGGTCAATCCTGGGCTGCTGAGAGATTCTGACACATGTGCTGAGGTTTGATGTGCAGCCTCTGGTCATTCTGACGTATCTGTGTTTGCGTCAGAGCTGGAGGAGCCCCTTCCCAGCAGGGTGGGAATTGAATTGTGGGGATAGTTTTCATGGGGTGTTTTTTGCAATGTTGTTGTGCAGTGATCTGTGTGTGGTAGGTCTGGGAGCAGCCTCGGCCTTTCCAGACAGAGGTTACTTTAGCAGGACAGAGCATCAGCAGAACTAAACTGACAGTTCCCACTCTTAATAGCGGTAAGGCCTTTGTTGTTACTTAATACTTTGTGTTGCTCTTTCTCAGTTGAGAGATGCCCTCAAATTTCTAGTACAAGAGGGCCAACCCTGCCCAGGGCTTATCCCAAGAGAGGAGAGTTATGTGTCAGTATATTCTGTTTCAACATGTATCAAGTTTCTGGCCCCAGAGGTTTCCTTTTATGTTGTGAGCATTTTTAGGCACTTTATTCCCTTTAGTCTGTGATGGAGAGCATTCCTGATCTGCTTCCCTCATGGATCCTATTGCTTCACTTCTAGGTGGAGTGTTTGCTCAGCAGTGTGTGTGATACAGCTGATCTCAGGCACTGCACACCCAGGAAGGTTGGCTGGCCTGGCCACTCACGACAGAGTTCTGCTTTTGCCAAAATTTATTTTCCTGGGGGACAGAAACACTGTGCTGTCTCTTGCAAGGGTGTGGGTCTGATCCCACCGCAGAGATAGTCACAGTGTTCACAGGAAGGATGGCACTTAGGATTGAGTTTTTCCTAACCCTTGGGAATGATTGGTGGGAATGTTCTGATAGCAAAGTACAGACGACATTTTGGGTACCTCTGTCTGAGGTGGAGCAAGAACCAAATCTGGTGACCCTTGCTGAGGTTGCTGACCACTGTGAGCTCCTCCCCGCTTTGGAGGAGCCGCTGCTGGCAGCAGGGACAGAGGTAGACATGGTTCACAACTTATCTGCTCGGGGGCAAAGTCTTGTAGCTGAACTTAAGCCTAGAATTGCAGTGGGGTATTCTCTGGAGCTTAGCTTTCTGCTCTTTTGTGCTGACAGTACAGCACTGGTTGGGAAGTGGAGTCCTTCCTTTTCCAACCTGACCAGTTCTTCACTGCAAAATGAAATTGTGGGATTGTTCTCAGAACATGCTTGGACATGGCACAGCCTGTGAGTAACAGCTTTATGGTAAGGACTCTCAAAGCATTTCTTCTCTACAGTCAGTTCAATTGCTTAGGCTCTGCCAGCCTTTCCCTGATGGTCCCTGTGGAAGCTGAGGACCGCTCTGAACGAGTGAGGGCTGCAGTTTGCATTGTTCCTTCTGGAAGCTTCAGATGATTTTGTTGGTTTGTTTTATTCTAGAAACTTGTTGAAGTAGACAGCTTCCCCTGAGTGGATGAATGCCTTGTGGCAATCCAGCATGAATTTTTCAGTTGTCTCTGTTGTTTCAACTGTGTTGCCTGGATTCACTATGAATTTTTTTTTTAACCTTTCAAAGGACTTGGCAGAAGTCTCCTTATTGCAGGAGCATGACTGGCACGTGGCCACCAGTGTGACAGAGCCAGGTGGGATCTCTTTCACTGTTTTAATGGGAATGAGAGTAGCCGTTGTCCTGTTGAGTATCTCATTTATGAGGCACCTACACCCAGTGTGGAGAACGTCTCGCCGAGGGTACCCTGGGAGAGTGTGGCTGGCTGCCAGCCTGGAGCCTGGGTTGTGCCCATGCTTCCTGCAGCTCAGCTTGGCTGCCAGCACCACCTGGCAACTTCATCACCCTGCAGGTGCCCTGTGACCCAGGGTGCTCAGGAGGAACTTTAGGAGGCTATGAGGAGCCCTGAAGTTGTTGCTTCTCACCTCAGTCAGCATCATTTGAGCTTATACTCACTTCTGCTTTCTAGCCAGACAGCACCTCCTTCCTGCCTCCCCCAGGTCAGGGCTGCAGCTGCCCCCGTGCCAGAGGCACTTCTGCCTTCCTTTCCAAATGGCAGACTGAACTTCCCAAAGGCTAAAATGTTCTGTTTTTGCTGAAAACTTTGGAGCAAGCCCATGGCATCTGGACACAGGCCAAAAAGCCTGTGCTGCCCTGGAGTTCAGGCTTGGGGCAGTGGAAATGAGTCTCTTCAGGCATGAGGCCCAGGGAGACTGAAGTTGGATGTGGGATGGAGCAGCCTGTATGTGTCAGGACAGAGTCTGTGTTTGGATGGGGGAAGAACAGCTGTGAGGTATTTGGGGATTTGGTGGGAAGAAACACATCAAAGTGGGAGTTGCTGAGCTACTCTGGAAACACCAGAGATGTTTTTCAAGCTGCTTTACGTGCCACTGAGGATGCTGTGTCTACGGTACCTTCCCCCTGGCCTGGGGTGTTAAACTTTCTTCTGGCTGTGCTGAAATACAGTTGATGGTTTGTGTCCTCTTGTCAACTTTCCTGTGCCCTTGGGTAGGTCTGGACCCTTGTCAGCCATACATTCCCTCTCCAGTGCTGCTTCAGGGTTTCTTACAACCTGAGACTTTTATGTCCTCTGTATGTGGGATTTATTTCCTTTGATGGTATAGTTCAGTGCTGCTTTGTTTTTTAAAAGCTGTGGCCCTTGTGACTTGGGGAACTGCTGCTGACTTCTGGTGTGATGAGTGTCTGTCTGTGCGCTCAAGGGCAGCCATTTCCCTCCAATCCCAATGGACAGCAGGATGGCTAGGAACCCTGCAGAGGGATTAACTCTGGCTACTCCTTCTGGGGTATCAGTTTTTCCTTCTGTGTGTTTGGATCCTTTGTGCTGTTAAACAATGTGCCTGGTTCTTCTCAGTCCTCTGCAAATGGTCTGTCTCACCTGCACTGGGCTCTTCATCACCTGCCTGCTGTGGAGGGGAGATCTGCTGCTCCTGGAAAGTGCCAGTGCTTAATATTTCGCTGTCAGGAGGTCCTGGCTTGTGCTTTTCATATCCACCCCTTCACAAGAGGTAACTTCTCTAGGAAAAGAAGGTTCCCTGTGTCTACACATCTCTTCTGACAACTAGGTGATAGCTTGAGGCCATGGGTGTGTGTGCAAACCCAGCCAGGGAAAGTGGATAGAGTGAGAAGGAGTCTGGGCAACGAGAATTCTCGTCTTGCTTGCAGCAAGGAAACATCTCCTCTAGACCTGGTTTCCATGAAGTGCCAGGGGCTCTGCCTGCTGCCCCTTTCCCTTCTGCAGAAGGAGGGAATAACACCATGTCCAGGGAGAGGGACAAGAGCTGAGGTCAGCAGTAGCTCTTCCCAAAGAAGCTGTAGCCTAGCTGAGCTGATTGCTAAGCAGCTAATGGGGAATTTTGGTACTGATGCTGGCTCTGACACTGCCAGCCTTGGTTGATGCTACAAGCTCACAGGGTACAGTGCCTTTATAAAGTAATTTTGTTGCTACAGTGAGGGAGTTTCATCATACCCAGGATAACCATATCCTTCCTGTTCTCACTCCAGCTCCCACACTGCTGCCCTGCTCAGGGCCTTGCTGCCTCTTAACTTAGGTGAAACTCAGGTGAAATTGCATTGGCCTCTGAATGTTTGTTATCGCTGTGCCCTGAGCTTTCATATTTGGATACAGCTGCCTATGGGAAGAGAAACTCCCTTGATTTCTGAAGAGAACTGCTTGTTTGTCCTGTAAAGTCCCTATTTTCTGAGGGTATTGAACCTGTGCTGCATCCTCAAGAGCACATAATGGCAAGAATAGAGGATCTTTTCTTTAGAACTGCTGTGGGAAGGGAAGGGGCTGTGGTGGGAGACTCCCAGGAACTGGAGGTGGGTGCAGAAATTCTCAGAGGGGACCCAAGAGCTAGTCCCAGACATGCCCTGCAGCTTTGCTGGATTGCACCATCTCTCAGGGCTGTGTCAACAGCTCCTGCCCGCAGGGGAATCGGTCCCTTCAGCAAAGCTGTTGCTGCAGCAGTTTTGCTTTGTGACAGTTCCACTTCTGCTCCTCCTGGCGCTTGGGATCCTTGGAGTGGGTGTTTGCCATGCATGGTGAGAACACTGGGGGCTGTTTGGGGGCAGTGTCTTTCAGAGGGATGACCTGGGCACAGTTCATGTTTGCCATAAACATTCCACAGGGATGCTGGCTGTTTCTGTGTGATGTGGTGATACTGGGGATTATCGCCCTGGAAGAGCAGATCCTTTGTTTGTGTCCCACAGCTGGTTGGGAGCACAAAGAACTGTGATGGAGAGGAGCTTTGCTGCTTGCTGAAGGTGAGGGATGAGTCTTGGTGCACGACGGGGTAATTAGTGGAGCTGCCTCAGGCTGCGATTTGATGGATGCAGGGAGCAGCAGGGGCTGCAGGGAAACCTCTGCGGGGCTTTGATACAATACATGATTAGAAGAACTGAATGAACGGGCCTGCTATGGCCTGAAGAATTGGTCACATCCTTTCTGGTGCCTGTGGCTGACTCATACCTCTGACTGTTCCTCGGGGAGCCGGTAGCTCCCAGCATCCAAGGTACTGTGCTCGTTATAGGGCACCCTAGAGACATATTGCAGGCAGCTGCCCGAAGGAATGCTACGTTACTGGCAGGCAGCCAGCACAGGCTGGATGCAGATCCATGGGGAGTGGATGCCAGGGCTGGGATGTGCCAGCGAGCGACTCATATCCCTCCCTGCTGTCCTTTGCACTTCCTTGGGCTGGCATGAGGTTATGTCTTCCTTACCCTGTTCTTTGCTCTTTCTCCTTTCTGGAATTGGACAGTTAATCTGTTGGGACTCTCCAGGGTGTGCCAGCCTTTCCAGTATCCCAGTGAGCAGATGGATCCTTCTCTGCTGTCTCATATCTACATTTCCAAATGAAAGTGGATAGCTAAGCACCTTTGGATGCTGGATAAGATTATCCTAGACAAAGCCTGTTTTGTTCAGCAAGGAGAGCAAATTGAAATTATTTTTTAATGTGAAACTCTTGAATGCAGAGGTTCTGTGCAGATTTGGCTCATTAGGAAACTGCAGAGAGCTTTTGTCGCCATTGCTAAATGAGGCAAAAGAGGAAGTAAAAGTGGTTCTGTGCTGTGGATTCATAGTTTTGTTTTATAATAAACCACAGACTTATGGACAAGTGAATCCCCCACCTCCCTTTCTCTTTGTTCCACTGCATCGTTCCTTCTTCTTCAATAGGTGTTTTTACTAGAGGAATTCCCAGAAGTTTGAGAGGAACTGTTCTTCCTGTGAGCTTGTCTTTTATTGACATACAAGAGGAAGTTTCTTAGACTTCTGTGAAAAGGTTCAATAGGTCTCCTGGCAGAGGAAGTCACATTTTCAGCATGTTTTACTAATGACAAAGTACTCAAAACTGAAGCCGGAATGAGCAGCCAGTTCCTCTGTTGGAATTCCCTGGAGAGCAGCAGCCCAACGGGTGGGATCCCAGTGCCCTTGTGCTGCTGCTCCTGCTTCCTGCCACCTCCCAAAATCCCACAGCAAAGGGTTGATACTGGAGCAGTAGAAGCCGGGAAGTGGGATGCTTCACTGAGTGCTGCGAGTCCAGCTTGCCATTCTGCCTGTTCTCTGGAGCTGTGGGGCTGGAGCCCAGGATGCTGGCCTGTATGGAAGCGTGGGGTAGAATGAAAACACAATGCTGGGAAAAACCTGGATTCAGCTGGAAATGCTGATGGAGCTGGTTTTGGTGACCATGGGTTTCCATCAGTGCATGTCAGTGATGCACTGTCAGAACGAGGGGAACTGCCTAGTGTTTGGGCAAAGATGATAAAAATCCCAGTGCTTTCAGAGAGTTGTGTTTGTGTTAGAGTAAGTCTGATGTGTTGCAGTCTTGTCCTAAACCTTGCAGGGGTAGGAATTTGATCCTTGATGAGTTTTATTATAGTCAGTTATTAAGGGGAAGAAATCCCAGGCTGTGTTCCCTGTGTGAATTACAGCAGATGAGAATAAATCCTCTGGCTCCTCTTGGTACTGAGCTCAGCATGTGGTCACCTTCGTCCCTCGTCCTGCTAGAAGCTGCCAGCAGGGAAGGGACAGCATGTGTGAATTTGAGCAGCTCTTGCTGCAGATAAGCTGGGGAGTTGCTATATATATCAAATTGCCTTCTCTTCCCTTTTATCGATTGGCTGGGGATTTCCCTTTCTAAGAGTGCCTTTGGAGTGGCTGGCATGGCCAGCACTGTTTAGCTGTTTATAGAAGCAGTTAAGCTCGTGCTTAGAGAGAGCACGAGATGGGAGCACTTAAGCTCAGCTGAACTTGCTGACCCACCCACATCCTTTGAGGTGAGATTATTAATGAAAGCGGGTCAGTGTGTAAGGCAGTACCTTCATGGGATTTTCCACTGCTGAAGTGCAAACCAGTTTTGAAGGCTCCAGATACCTGGAAAATAAAGAGCAAAGGCTCTGGTTTAACCTTCTTAAACTTTCGGGGCTTGAGGTGGGAAAGGGGAATTGTTAAACATCAGGTGAGGTATTGTTTGGTTTTGGGAGGGATGGCACCTCCAGAAAAGCCTCATGAAGGCCAAGTTTCCGAGTTCGTTGCCTGATTGTGAAGAACAGCTGTTCTTCAAAGCCCTGAGAGGGTTTCTTGGGAAGGAGGATGTCCAGACTATCGACATAACAAACCATCAGGAGACAGTGCCTACAAACCCAGGGTTTCCATGGGAGCCAACAGCTCTGACCGTGCTCAGGTTGGACATGCAATTGAAAGTGAGCTCTTAACTTATTAATAACAGCTCTCAAGGGTTTTCATCTCCTCTTGTGGTCTTCTGTAGCTTGATGATAAAAACCCTGAGCAGATGTTCGTTGCTCTGTTTTAGAGGTTCTTCCTGTGGAAGGAGGAGCTGGGAACTTAATGTGATGGTGGCACAGTTATTGCAAGTTTTGGAGAGGAACTGGCCTTCCCCCAGGAGCGGGGAGGAGCGCTCACCAGAGCTGTGTGTTCCCAGCCACGTCAAGGGTCAGTGCTGCAGGGCCTGGCACAGGATCCTCCTCGTTGCTTGTAAGGAGGCTACTGGGGAAACTGGGCTTGGTCGGGGTGAGTCAACAGAATAAATCCTGATGCTTCCTTGTCCTCTCAGACCTGATGATTCGGGTCGTAGCTTTTTCACATATGTGTTGATGTGGGTTACTAAAAGACGCTTCATTTTATTCCCACAGAAGAGAACTACCCTTGGAGAAAACAGGCCCTCCTAGAAATTTTGCCTGTGGTGAATGGTAGCACTTGATCTCTGGGGTCTGCCTCCAGCCACGTGGTTTCAGAGCTGAGGAGCCTCAGCTGGAGCTGGAAGCGTGGCTGTCGCAGAGCTTTGGATCCCAGCAGTGTTACAGGATGTGATCACCTGCAATAAAAGCAGTATTTTCTGCTTTCAGACACTGTTTCTGTTGACTGTCCCAGGGGAGATTACAGTTCCTTGCAGGCAGGCACCACTTTAGATGCCAAAGGTGTCCTGCCTGCCCTTTACCAAGGGCTGTAGTTCCCCCATCCATCCTGTCCTCTGGCTGCAGGAACATGCCTCAGAAACCTTGGACTCCTAAAGTAATACCACATGGATATTGTTTATGCCTGTATAAAGTAATAATAGTTACATTTGTAATAACAGCAGGGCTGAAGTTGTGTTGCTGCTGTTTGGTTGAAATTATTTTAAAATACCCACATGTTGAATGCCAGGATATTAGACATGGGTGCTTGGGAAAGCCCTGAGCTTGGCTGGGAAAACCTGTGGTGGGGTAGGGAGGGGAAGTGGCACACTTCAGGACTTTATCTTTGGATTTCAGAGCCTTCTGGTGCGTTTGGGTTACATATCTCAGGTTTTTTCTTCAGTCACAAAGATTGCCTTTCAGAAAAAACTGTGGCTGTCAGAGACTCCCCAAGTTGATGGCAGTTAAAGGTGAATTCTCCTGGTGCATAATGAGAACTGAGTGTTTGCACGGAGACCAGTTTAGACAGCACTTCTCTGGCCTGGAGACTTGGGATGTGACCTCAGTAGTGCAGGCAGCATTTCCTTGAAGCTGTTGCTGCTTCCTTCCTGAGATTGAGTTGAAGTCACTGCACGGTGTGGAGGGAGGCACCAGGGCAGCATGAGGGGGAGCCCAGTGCTCACACATCCCTCCCTCTGGAGCTGCAGGACGCCAGGAGGAGGCAGGAGCCTGGATTGCAGCTACGATGCGTCCATCTGCACTGCTTTGGGTAGGGACTAGGCAATTGTTTGTACTTGAATAAAGGCTTAATTGTGACTTGAAATGTCCCAACTGCTTTTTTAAAGAAAAGCAAACAAAGCTGGAGAACAACAGGCTGGAGTTACAAGGGAACTTTGGAAATGTTTGCCAAAGCTGTGCTTCGTGTCTCTGTCAGTCCGACGGTTACGGAGTTCAGCATGGAGCCTTGGCTTTAAATTCCTTCTCTGCCAGCTTGGGATGAAAGGCCTGTAGGGTGGGCATGGCACGGTGGCAGCAGGGCTCTCTCGATCTGTGGTTCCTCCACGTGCCCTCATGGAAATGACTGAGGGGGTCTGTCCCTCTGTGCAGCTGCCTCGGGCTGGCTGGGACGGGGAATGAATCAGTGCGGTGATGGCAGCGCGTCTGCCCGGCCGCGCTCCCGTCCCTGCTCCCGCCAGCTCCTTTAGAACACGAAGGAGGAGGCAGACGCTGACCTGGCAGGGGACCGTCCCCGGTGTGCTGCTGCCACCTGGTGCCACCGGCTGCCCCAGCCCCAGGGCTGCGGCGCCGGCAGAGCCACAGCCTCGGGAGCAGAGGGGAGATGAGCTGAGAAGTTTCTGCTCCTAGTCCTGGCTCTGCTTCCTTCACCATCACTGCATTCCCCTTGAAACTCCAATTTCAGTGTCATTAATGTAAAGAGCAGAGTCAGCTGGCAGGCAGGCTGCTGAAATTAATTATGCTTAAAATCATTGCAGAGATGGATAGCAGTGCTTGTTAGGGGTCTGGCAACGTGCTGGGCTCTGTTCTCTTCCCTTGTTATCCCATACACCTTGATGGCATCTGGGTGACACTGCTGGACCCCTCCAGCTGGGGTCCGTCAGAATCTGCCTGTGCACCGCCATCCCATAAAATCACAGAATGCAAGGTTTGAAAAGGACCTTAAAGATCATTTTGTTCCGTCTTGGACATGATATAAACTGTTTTCTGGCTCCTCTATGAATCCATCTCTCCTGACTCCTGGCTGAGCAAGATGTGGCAGAGGAAAGGATGGGACAGACAAAATGTTGCTGGGGACATGGTCCTGCTGCTTGGATGCACTGTAAGGATCTCCCCCTCCCTGGTTTCTTCACTCTTCTGCAAAACAAGTTGTCATTAGACTTGTTTGACAGTGTCCCCAGGCTAAGCTGTCCCCCAAGCCTGACGCAGAGGTGGCTGGCAGGTCTTGGGTCCAGGTGTATCCCTGGCCCAGCCTATCCAGTTCAGCATTTTTTGAATTTTGGTGGTGTTTTCCTCCCCCAAGCTCTAGTCTTGTTTGCTTGTTTCCCCTCCAGCTCTTTCCACACCCTCTGCTACATTCCTACATCCTTCCTTCTTTCCACCCTCAGCAGTCCTCAGCAGTCCTCAGCTGTCCAGCAGCATGAACCCCAAAATTGCCTGTATCCCAGTGCTGCTCCTGCTCCGGTGACCTTTGCTTAGCTCAGTGATCCCTGTTCCCACTAGCAACTCTGCCCCAGGGTCTGCATTGCTCTTCCTAAGCTCTGTGATCTCCAGCCCACCTCATGTATTTCCTTTTCCAAAATTTCTCCTGTTCGTTCTCCCTTTTGGCAGTGATGCATCCATGACAGCTCTTGGGTCCAGGCCTGCCCACAGCCATGCGGGCTCAGGGCTTATGGCAGAGCTACTCTGGGCTTTGCTAAACCAGAGCTTTGCTTTTATTGGGCATTAAGCCTGTGGCTGCCCCAGGCACCCCTCTGATTTCTCCAACCTTCTCTCCCCTTCTTTTTTACTGCAGAGGACCTTGTTTCTTTAGAGGGGAAAGGACGTAACACGGTGTCAGTATCCCCTTGTGGGGGATCTGCTTTCCTCCTGGCACTCTGTTCCTTTCCCTGCACCAGGTACTGGTTCTCCTCTGGTTTGTCCTCTCATCTCTGCCCCTGTGCTGACTGTTCCTCCCTGTTGCACTATTCCTCTTCCCCTCCTTCCTCAGTGTCTCACCTGCCTCTGAATCCTTCTCTATGCTGTGTAGTTTCTCCCCTGTTAAAAGCAAAGCCCACCTCTGCTCCTACTCACCTCCTGTGCCTAACTTTTTCTCCCCACTTCCGTGATAAGTCCCTTGGACACAGCCTAGTCAAAGTGAAGTCCCTCATCTCCTCAGCCTGGAACTGCTGCTACAAAAACCCTGAGCTTGGCAAAATCTCCATATTATTCTCTCTGCCTTCACCATTTGGGAGATTTGACTGTGGCAGTTGTGCTCCTGAAATCCTGAGCTCACTCTGCCCATTCTCTCCTTTGCTCTGCTGCTCCTCCCGCACTTCCTTGGGGATTTGCTGTCCCAGTAAGGCTCTGGTTTCTGTTCTGTTGCTCTGTGTAACCTTATCCTCACACACATCTCCTGCCCTCCTTTGCAGCTGGCACAGGCATATTCTGTCCCTCTCCGCCTGTGCCTGGCTGTCAGTTACAGGCCTGGATAATCTGTCCCTGTGTTCCCTGTGTCCCTCTGTGGCTGATCCCAGCCTCCAGCATCCTCCCTGTACAGCTGTATGTGCTTGCCCTTGGAATGGGCATGAGGACCAGCACTGGCCACATGTGGGTGTGTTTTTGAGGGCTTTTCTCCTGTAGGATGGTGCTATGCAGTCAGGAGCATTCCTGGCTATGGCAGTTTTCCCAAAACCCTGCAGTCCTGCAGAGTGCTGATTTATGTGTCCTGGCTTGAGCTCTAGGAACAATCCCATGGTTGAAACCTAGGTGTTCCCACTTGGAATGCAACTGGAGCCTCAGCAGCCTTCAAAGAGGTCATGATTGCTTTTAAATATGAAGAAAAATGCTTTCAGGGTATTTTAATCATGACCTGACTCCTGGGTTGGACGACCAGGAAGAGTTTGCAAGTTGTGACCTTCTCCTGGTGGCTGTGGGTGAGCCGGGGTGGGATGTGGTTCTGTGCCATGGGCTGAGTGAGGCGGTGGCCGTGTCTTGCTCTGTGTTGGCCTGAGGCCATCCCCTGGAACTCAGCATGTGCCATGCAGTGCAATGGCAGGTGGCCCCCTCCCCTGGGCTAATTCCTCTTGCCCTCCCCACGTCTGCCACGTAGGATAACTTTGAACATGAGATTCAGTCTGTGATCCCAAGCCACTGATCCTGGGAAGAGTAACTAGAGGTTGGTGTGTGCTGAGAGCACCGTGGGCAGCTCTGCTTACCCAGAGACTGTGCAGATTCATGTATTCAGATCTGGACTAAAAACAACTATTTAATGGAGTTTTAAATACTCCAAGCAACAAAAAGGACAACTTTTCCCATAAGCTGGATGGATTTTATTCCATTCTGAAACTTCATCTACCAGTAATTGGATTGAGATCTGTCCTTGTCAGCAGGACTGATACTTTGCATAAATACTGCAATATATTGAAGAATTCTTTTATTTTATTATCTTTGGGTTTTTAAGCTGTATAGGTGAGCTGATTTTGCTTTGGATCAGTACATGGGATTGGTCTTCCTGCTCCAAGTGTGCTGGCTGAGCTCTGGCAGTTATAGCCATGGTCCCAGCAGTGCTGGGGATAGACCAATCTGTCCCCTCTGCCATCACTGCTATTATATATTTTTGCAGTGGACATTCTGTCAGTCCCTGTTGAGCAGCTTATGTGGGGGTGCCCGTGAGATCCTCTAAGCTGCACTTCCAGCAGCCCTTCATCCATAGGTAATTCTGCATCATGGAATTCAGCCCTTCCCCCTGGTTAGACCGTAAATTAGGATCCCTTCAAGCTGCAGAGCAATCTGAATACTTTGGCAACTTGTCACCATCGTCTGGTATTGCTGTGACATTCCTGGGCTCTGGTAGCCTGATCTTTTCTTTTTAATAGTTACTCAGCAGTAAAAGAGTTTTGTTGTTGAAGAGGAGCTGGTTGTGGCCTTCATTAGAAAGAACTCTCTGAGCTGTATTTTTGTTTAAAATAACAAAGACTGGCCCATACAATCGGCTTTGCATGTAACTGTGAGGTCTGACAATTATATTTTTAGCCTCTAATTAGTTGGGAGGCTTGAGATGGCTGTTTCTGTTTCATCTGAGATCACAATAAGGCTAATAGGTTTCCTGGTTTTTTCCTTCTAACATCCCCTATTTAATATTGGACTTGTTCTTCCCCTTTAAGTGCACCAGGACCAACTCTACAATTTTAGCTGAAATTAAAGGAAAAATCTCTGCCTGGGGCAGATGCTGAGTGCAGAGAGCTCCGCTCCAACTGCAAACAATGGCTGGAGTTCTACAAGCAATTAAAATCGAGTCTCCTAGCAGGGAGCGAGGAGCTGCCAGGGGCCACCCACCTCGCCTGGGGCAGCCACGACACCCCTGCAGCCAGGAAGCCTTAGCCAGCTCTTGCTCCCTTCCCCAGCTTTCCAAAGTTGCATGTGTGCATGTGCCCCAATGGGCACCCTCCCTCCCTCCTTCCCACAGGATCCCTGCTCCGTGCTGTGCTGGCTGGTGATGGCAGGGAGCGGGTGCTGTTCCTCATTATTCTGTGTTCCCTGTGCCTGGCTCACCATTCCTCATTATTCCATGTTCCCTATGCCCAGCTCACCATTGTTCATCCCACTGTGCTGGAGGCAGGACTTTCAGCTTTTTTTCAGAGGTTCCTGTAAATTACAGCACTGTGCTTTTGTGGCACCTCCATGAGACCTGGGGAGGCAGAGGGAGAGGAAGTGATTCTCCTGGGTTTTGACAGCCCAGTTGTTTGTGGGGATTGCTGTGATTCCCAGTTCCTGTTGCATCCTGGCTTGGCTTACAGCTGAGAGGGGACCTGGGTGTTGCAGTCCAGAGCTGCAGTTTGGAAAAGGAGCAGTCCTTTCCTGGTGTGCGTGACAGTCTGGCCAGTGCCGAGGATGAGCATCTTGGAGGATGCAGGCAGAGCTTGGTCTTGGCCAGAGTCTTCCAGCAGCCTCTTCCACCATCTGCAGAGAACGGGGACAGAGGTTTCCAGATACTGCTCCAGTCCCTGCCCCTCTGTTTCTCACCTGGAAGGGCAAAGATCTGTGGAGGCAGCAGTGTGGTTGCATAAGGAAATGTGGTGCGAGTCACACCAGCAGAAGGCTACAGGAGAGCAAATAAAGGGTTTTACAAGTGTTCTCAACTCTGACAACGGCTTTATTATCTGAGGGTTTGTCTCCCAGAGCATTCCAGGGGAGGTTACAAGCTATAAAAACACTCAAGAGAAGTGAGTTATTTTCTCTGCCCCGCCAGCCCAGGTGTGTCAGGCGGTATCACCTCACCAGCCCCACTGGCAGTACCATTACTGTCCCTGTGGCTCCCTCCAGTGAGCTACGGGGAGGGCAGGCAGCTGCTGGCCCCATGCTCTGCCTGTGACTGCACAGCAGCAGAACAGCCTGAGGCTCTGGGCTTTAGGGTGACTTGGGGGTGAAAAAACTCAACAAGAGCTATCAATGTGCACTGGCACCCAGAAACCAGTGACAGGACAAGGAGGAATGCCTTCAAACTGAGAGAGGAAATTTAGGTTAAATATATTGGGAAGGAATTCTTCTCTGTGAAGGTGGGGAGGTCCTGGCACAGGTTGCCCAGAGAAGCTGTGGCTGCCCCTGGATCCCTGGAAGTGTCCAAGGCCATGTTGGATGTGGCTTGGAGCAACCTGGTCTTGCCCATGGCAGGGGCTGGAACAAGATGAGTTTTAAGGTCCCTTTCAACCCAAAGCATTTTGTGATTCAGTGATTCCATCTGTGTGTGAAAGGCTATTGTTCTCTTTTATCTTCTTTCCAGTGCCATACTTTTTGTCTTGGCTTTCTCTGTCCCTGGTCCCGTCTTCATTTTATTCTATAGCATCAGCTTCCACCTTGACATAGCAGGTGGCCAACCCCAGCCCATCCCCTGTGACCGAGATTTTAAGGGGAGCTTCTGACCTGGATTTTGGGGTAATCCAGCCTCTTGCGTGGGAAGCAGCTCCTTGAGCAGGTGCCAAACCTGACTTTCACAGGAGAAGTTGGTGGGTTCAGCCCAGAGAGGTGCTGGACAGCATTGCTGGCTGCAGTGGGCAGCTACCACATCTTTTCCAAGGGCTGGAGACTCTGGGCTGGAAGCCACAGGGGCAGAGGCAGCAGCCAGTGGGACACAGCAGCCTTTGAAAGGAGGAGGGCCATGGCCAGCGCTGAAATGGGGATGCATTTGAGATGCCAGCACAGGAGCACGTGGAACTGCACAAGTGCTCAAGTGAGACTGCCTCGTGGCCTGGGCCCACTGTCATTTGGGTAAGGCTGGAGGTCCCCAGAGGTACAACCAGCATTTTTTTTTGTGGTATCTCCTGGCTTTTTCTCACCCATAGATCCTCAGGTACCCCTTCAGCTTTGCCCCTGCTCCCACAGGAGGAAGAAGCCCCTGGAGACGCAGGAGCAGCAGCATTCTGGTAGACTGAGCTCGTGGGGCCGGGAATCCTGCTGCCATGGATTGCCTTCCTCTTGGGCAACTGGCTGTCCAGAGAGCTGGGAGATGGCAGTGAGGAGGAACCTCCTCCCTCATGACACAGCCACAGAGTTTCAGTTTCTGATGATTACTGACTTTACAAGGAAGGAACTGAGAAACTGCACTGGCCATTAGCAGTGATTGGATACATTGGTACAAAGCACACTGCAGGAACAGTACTCCTGTTGTTCAGTGTTGCCAATAATTCAAGTGTTTTCAGATTTAGTGAAGAAAGCATATTTAACATTTTTCTTCCCTTTCTTACCCACAAACTAATTGTGCTTCTCATGTCACTTGTATGTCATGAGTTGGCAGTGACTCCTGGTGCCTCCTGCTGGAGGCTCTTTCCTCTGTGAAGTCTGATATGTGAGATCATTTGCTAAGTAGTGGGGAAAAGGCTTTTATAGTTCAAAAGAGCCAGACTGATCTGGTTTGAAGGGTGATAGTGCAGTATTTGGCTTTTTCTGTTTTCATAGGAAATTTGATTCCCAGTGTGGGTGGTTTTGTTCATAGTTTCCTGGAACTTGGTGATCTGCTTTTAAAAGTAAGGTAATATGACAGAATGGTTTGGGTTGGAAGGGACCTTGCAGACCATCTCGTTCTACCCTCTGCCATGGGCAGAGACACCTTGCACTATACCAGGCTGCTCCCAGCCCCGTCCAGCCTGGCCCTGGAGACTTCCAGGGATCCAGGGGAAGCCACAGCTGCTCTGGGCACCCTGTTCCAGGGTGTCTCCCCACCCTCACAGGGAACAATTCCTTCCCAATATCCCATCTAACCCTGCCCTCTGGCAGTGGGAAGCTATTCCTCCTTGTCCTGGCACACCATCCCTTGTCCCAAGTCCTTCTCCAGCTCTCTTCGACTCCCCTCAGGCACTGGAAGTGGCTCTGAGGTCTCCCTGGAACCTTCTCCAGGTGAACACCCCCAGCTCTCCTAGCCTGGCTCCAGCACAGCGGGGCTCCAGCCCTCAGAGCAGCTCCATGGCCCCATAAAGATAAGAATTAAATGTAGAGATATATTGCACAAGTCTGGAGTCCTTTCTGGCCTCCCATTTCTTTCTCCTGTCCTTTCCTGTCAAGGGCATGGTGGGATGTGAGAGATGACCTGAAATAAGGATAATGATTCCAACCTGGGCATGGCAGGAGCAGGGTGGGAGCAGCTGCCTCACTGTGGGAATCACATCTCAGCAATGACTCCTTGGCACTGGCATTCAGCTTGGCCTTCTGATGTGGGGATGTCAAACCTGACTTAATTCTGGGCTGGGAAGGAAATCCCTGAGCAAAGGAAAGCCTTGGGCAGGTATTCAGAGCTCTTCTGTAGCCAACACAATTCCTGAGTGGTGGAAGGAGGGGGATTCCCAGCTGGGGTGTGTTGTGTGAGATGTTTAGATAATCTCCAATTGTGTATTTGGTGGCATTGGTATTTCACCTGAGGAGGAGAAAGGTTAAAATTAATGGTGGCAAAATTTACAAAGACCTTGAGCGTTCCCAGTGTTCTGACGTGCTACAGGGGACTGGCAGAAATCTGGTTCGGTTGGTGAGCTCTAAACCATCCTCAAGCTACACTGAAATACTGAACATCCCTGTTTAAAATATCATTGTATTTAAAGAAAATTGGGACACAAACATGTAGATTTCGGTGCTGCTTCACAGAATCCCAGAATGGTTTGGGTGGGAAGGGACCTTAAAGCCCATCCCATCCCCTGCCATGGGCAGGGACACCTTCCATTCTTCCAGGTTGTTCCAAGCCTTGTCCAGCCTGGCCTTGAACACTACCAGGGATGGGGCGGTGGGAGGCTGCTCAGGCAGGTGAGTGGTACCAGGACAGGAGTGCCCATGGCTCAGCCCATCCCTGGTCCCAGTGTTTAATTGTGGATAATTCCATCCCCTCTATGGGGCTAGAAGAGCAAAGCAGAGGCAAAATGTAGGCAGATGAGAGAGATGTTGGTGATCAGCTGATCTTGTATTGGAGTGTCTTGGGTTGCAATATGTAACCAAAAGTGTGTATTCGATTTCCATCTGTTGAAACTGGTTAGAGAGGTGTTTTTCTTTATCTCTTGTATAACCCATTCCTCCTAACTCCAGGGGGGAGGGGGCGTGGGTCTTCTGTTCATGGGCCAGCTGTTAAAATCAAGTGGAGCAATGTTCTTTATCTTTTCCATGACCCATCCTCCCTCCACGGGGATCTTCTGTTGATGGGCCATTAAGGCTCACCACATGACTGATAATTCCATTGTGAGATGCTCCACCCAGTGGGAGGAGCCAAGCATTCCTACCTGAATAAAAGCTGAGACTCACAACAGCAAAGCAGCTGGTTTTCCACTATATTCCCAGAGGAAGACTGGACCCATCTCACCACCACTGGACCCTTCTACAGGATCATCTCTACTCAAACAGAAGCACATCTGTCACTCCAGGAGGACTTATTTTGGACTGCTCCCAACACCCTGACCAACAGGGTGTCAGGTGGTATTCTGACTCTGTCAGTGTTCCTAGGATGATATTTTTGTTTGCTTGTTTTTTATCTTGTACTACAACATTTGTATTTTGTAATGTTCCTAGTAAAGAACTGTTATTCCTATTCCCATATCTTTGCCTGAAAGCCCCCTTAATTGCAAAATTATAGTAATTTAGAGAGAGAGAGGGTTTACATTCTCCATTCCAAGGGAAACTCCAGCTTTCCCTGGCAGATACCTGTCTTTCCAAACTGTGGGCCTGATTTGGTCTGCTAGCTGCTGCTGAGAGCAGCAGTAAGGCCTGTGAGAGAGATAAGTTTTCCCAAAACATTAGTCTATAAAACTATAAAAAGAAATTAAACAACCTTGTGCACCTGCTGTTTTCCCAGCTTGTGTACAAGATGTGTACAAAAAAGTGTTGTTTCTAATTAAGCAATGATAGTAATAAAGTGTTAATCAAAAAACCGGTCATGTCCAGCTGTGTCGTAACTGTCTATAAAAACTGTGTGTTTTGTTTAATAAACTAAAAAATAGCCTTCTAAAACTTAAAGTCTTCCGTCTTATTTCATGTCCCACAACAACACCAAACCAAGACGTGGAGAGACCTGAAAACTTTGAGGAAGGGTCTCTTCCTCCGTGGAGCTGCCAGGATCACCTGTGGGAGCATCTGGTCCTGTTGGAGAAGATCTTTTTGGAGCAGGACCTTGTTCAAGTTATGCTGCTTGGCTTTTCCCTTCCTTCAGATGCCTCCTGTGCTGTCCCTCAAGCGAGGCACAACTGGCAGAAGGACCCTGCTGGTTTTTCCTGGTGCTAGGAGTGTTTGCATCCTGCCCCACCTCCTAGGCAGGACCCTATTGGATTTAGAGGTGTTTTTCTCCCAGGACTACAGTGATCTTCTCCAAACACTCAAGTTCCCTCCGAAGGATCTTCCAAGTCTGTCTTCCTTCAGCTCCCTCTTGTGTTCCCCCGAAGTGTGGGTTTTGTACCTGTGGGGCACAGGCTGCTGTGTGCTTTTGTGACAAGTCCTGTGTGCTGTGTTATTGAGTGACCAGAAGGATTTGGTGTCTCCTCTTGATGCTGAATCTGGTTTCCAGCAGCTCCTGGAAAGTGCACAAAACAGAGGTTGGCTGGGATAGGTACAGACTGGGCACTGGCCTTGGGTCTTGATTGTTTTCCCCTCTATCTTCACACTGAAGTACTGTTCCTAAATTAAACTTCTTAAATTAAACTTCTTAAACTTGTAAATTAAACTTCTTAACTAAATTTATATAAGCTAAACTTCTGCTCTGGGTTGTCCCCTCTTTGCTGCAGGTGAGACTTGTGAAGGAACAAGAACAGACTGAGCTGTGATTGAACCAGGAGGGTTTGGACGGTGGCTGAGGATGGTGAGTCCATGTCCTATTTCCTCTCTACAGGATGGACATTGAGGAGCTGGAGCATATCCAGGGAAGGGAACGGAGCTGGGAAGGGGCTGGAGCCCCAGGAGCGGCTGAGGGAGCTGGGAAAGGGGCTCAGCCCACAGAAAAGGAGGCTCAGGGGGGACCTGGTGGCTCTGCACAACTCCCTGCCAGGAGGGGACAGCCAGGGGGGTCGGGCTCTGCTCCCAGGGCACAGGGACAGGAGGAGAGGGAACGGCCTCAGGCCGGGCCAGGGGAGAGTCAGGGTGGATATTGGGAGAATTTCTTCACTGAAAGGGTTGTCCAGCCCTGTCCAGCTGCCCAGGGCAGGGGTGCAGTCCCTAATCCTGGAGGGGTTTAACAGCCCTGTGGATGTGGCACTTGGGGACATAGGGCAGTGATGGCCTTGGCAGTGCTTTGGCAATGGTTGCTCTCAATGGTCTTAGAGAGCTTTTTCAACCCTAATGATTCCATGATTCTGGTCTGCCTCTGTCCTCTATGGGTGGTCTTGTTCTTTGTCCAAATCTTGTCCTGCTGCTAAATGTAGAAGAAATACAAGAATGAGCAAGAAGAGTGGAACAGGATTGTGTATTATATACAATAATATAATAGGGAGGTTTTATCACTGTTATCAAGATGCTGTTAATAGGATACATTTACCCCTAAACCTCTTATTGGAATATATTGGGAAAAAAAAGTAATTAAGACTGGAACCCCCTTCTGTCTCCCTGGACTACTGACATAGTCATCCAGTTTTTGTGGCTTACTGATTTATTTTTTCTTTAAAACTTACTGCTGGGGTTTCTCATTGTCTTCCTCTGTCACCTCTCAGTGAAGGATTTCACATCATGTTAAAAACAGCTCTGTGCTGTTTTAACAGTGCCACCAAAGGAGCAAAAGTTTCACAAGAATTAGTCACAGAAAAATGTGGTTGCAAAGAATCTGAACCACAGCCAAAGCAGCCAGATTGCTGATAAACTCAGATAAAGGACCTCTAATGCCTCCAGCAAGAAATAACCCGAAATACAAGGGATCTGCTGGGAGGAAAAAAGCTAGAAACTGGAAATGTCGAAAGATATGCTGAGTGTCCTGAGAGGTGTAGTTTGAAAAGGTGTGATCTGCATGTGGGTGGGCAGAGCCTGAACTTGCTGCAGGGACATGGATCAGTACCAGCTTCATGTTGTTGCGGGGGAAGGGGTGCTGAGGAGAACTGCAGAGACAAAGGGCTGGAAATTAAGATTGAGGAGATGAAAATTTAGGTTAAACATGTTAGAAAAAATAAAAGAGAAAAATCTGGCTGAGTGTTCAAGGAAATGGTGACGTCTCCTGAGGGATTGTCCCCGATGTGTTTTGTTAACAGCTGGTGTAGGAAAGGAAATGTGCCCACTGTATTAGTTGAGCTCTCAGCTTGAGTAGTTACACAGAATTTTTGCTGTAGCCCCTGTCCTCATGCTCCCTGGTGCTGCCTCAAGATCTCCTGTGCTTCCTGCTGGAAGAGCTGATCCCTGTGCTGCAGGATGAGGAACTTGGTCTGTGGTGGGGAGGTGAAAGTCCTCCCCTGTCAAAACCTGATAAAGGACCTCGCACTTCAGCTTGGAGCTACCCTAGTGTCACATTGGAGGTGTAAAACCCAACAGCTTCTCTGACTGGGATTGAGGTGAGAGGGATGTAGATGTATCCAGATATGAATGAAAAAAAAGGGAATAAATGCATGGAAAATGTGTCAAAAATCCCCCCCGGAAACACTGAGAAGGCCTGGTTGGGCCCCCTGGGGGCAAGGCTGGTCAGACACCCAAGTGACAGGGCCCAGTGAATGCTGCAGGGGAGAGTGACTCAGGCTCACCTGGCAGGACCTGCGGCTCAGGGACTTGGTAATCCAGAAACAATTTATTGATGTTTTATGAGCCCTTGGTAGGTTTTCCTTCCATGAATTCATCAGGCTTTTAAAAACCAGGTGAAGATTTGCATTTGTGTCAGATCTGTGCTGCCAAGCACCTCTTGCTTTGTTTTGGAACCAGCCCCGTGTTGTTTTGGCTGGTTCTTGTATTGGGAATAACAATAAAGCTGGTGCTGCCTGTGAGCATCTCCTGCCATTCAGGATTTTGTAGATCTCCACACATTCTCCTTAGACATCTGAAGAGTTCTAGTCTTTTAAATTATCTGTAGCAAAGCCACCTTTAGTTCTCATCACCCCTCCCTGGACCTGTTTTGGTTTTTGGTTTTGGGTTTTTTGGGTTTGTTTTGGTTTGGTTGGTTGGTTGTTTTTGGTGGGATTTTTTTGTTTTATTTTGGTTTTGAGTGCAGAGACTGGAATTTTGGATTTACTAAAACATGGAAGCTTTTCTTTTCCCTGAACTCCTTTCCTGTGTCTGGACAGACCTTACCCTGACCTGGCCCTGCCCACCCTTAAGTGTAATCATTGTTTGGTTTCTTCTGCACGAGAGGCTTTCCTGCTCCTTATCAGTACCCAAAGATACTTTTACTGTTTCAAATGACCTTCTGAAAAATTGGGGTTTTTTTATATTTTATTAAAATGCTCCTGTGATTTCTTGAAAATTACTTTTTCATTTTGGAAAAAATAACCACCAAAAGTTGCTCCCATTTCACCCACTGTTTTGGGAAGAGACTATGGGCTTTTTGTCTCCCATGGAAAGGGGGAGAAAGCAACTTGTAATTGCAAGCTGTAGAAAAAGCGCTTACCTCCACCCTCTTACCTGAGCTTCTGTCAGCAGCTAAAGGCAGGGAATTGATGGCAACTCCTGACAGCCTCTTTGGACTCCTCCTGTGACCTCTCTGGAGGGCTGTGGCTCCCGAGTTGAACACAGGAGGGGCTGGAGGTGGGCTGTGGGTTAAGGAGTACCTCGGGGCTGGCTGGATCCCTGTTCCCTGCAGGCATGCTGAGTGCTTCCCTAATTCCCTGTGCTCATGGCAGGCTGAGGCCACAGCACAGTACCCTGTGATTAGCAAAGGCAGGCCCAAAAGCTTTGCCCTTAGTCAGCAGCACCCTAGATGTGCCTCACCAGCTGCTCTCCCCTTTCTGCTGCTCCAGATGCCTGGTCTAGCGTTAATGGCTTGGATTGCACAAGTCTTCCCACTTTTCCCCAGCACTAGACGCTGATGGGAATGACCTTGAAGACAGCACTAGTGCTGGTTTAATCCTTAACTTTGGCTAATGGAGCGTGGGATAGCACTTGGTACTTTACTTAAAGTACTTTTCATTACTTAAAACTAATCTGGCAGGTGGGTTGGTGCAGGTGCTGCGCTGGCAGCTCAGTGCTCAGCTCCCACAGCAGCATTCCCTCTCCTGACTGCTGGGATACTGGCACTGTAGGTATCTGGTCCTTACCCTGTGGTGGGGCCCATGACTTACCTGAGGTGAGCATTTGCAGCCACCCCTCATCTCCTCGTGCTGGTGCATGGAGTTGACAGCCCATGACTTGTGCCCTTTTGTCCCTCTCCTCAAAGGTTTCCTGCTGCATATTCAGTTCCATGCTCACCTCTGGGCACCTTTCTGAACAAATACCAAATGCAGTATGACAGATCTATAAGCTCTTCTGTCCAGATTAAAAGATGACACCCACTATCCCAGTCCTGATTTATGGGATATAAAACACTAACATCTCTTTGCACATGTTTAAGGGTTTTGTTCCACCTCAGGCTCAGCAGCTTTCAATTCACCCACAAACCTCCCTAGGCTTTGAGGAAATGAACTATTTATGTAGGGGGACCTGAAACAAAGATGCCCTTTGTGCAACAGAAGCAGGGGAGGCAGAACAAGAAGTGCCTTTGGCCACAGCTCATCAGTCTCAGCATCAGCTTATGGAGAGAGAAATACGTGTCTGAGTGCAGCTTATCTCACCCAGTGTAGGCATCTGCCAGGCAGAAGGAGAATAAATTTTAACTTGTGGAATGAGATAAATGATGCAAGTCTCTCCCTTCCCCATGTCACCTGGAAAAAAAAGATCTAGATAACTAGTTCCTAGCTTGGTCTTCACTGAAAATAAATATTCAGACCTGGAAGGATCTAAAGTAGAGTATCTCACCCTCTGCTCCTGGACTCCTGTCAGAGCTTCTCTGGTTCCCGCTGACTTACTTCTCATGTCCTGGAATTCCCTTCCCTGGGCAGTGACCTCCTCCTGCCAGTTTTTCTGTCGGTCTTCTCCAGCTGGAGGCAGATCAGGGCAGTCTGTGCAGTGGATGTCTACCAGGGACAGGGCTGTACATGCAGGTTTCTGCCAGCCCTTGCCTTCTCTCCCCTCCATCTGTGGGGTGATGCCCCGTGCTGGGGTGAGGAAAAGCCCACCCTTAACCTATAGAAGGGATGGGTGTGGTGCCTTCTCTCTAAGGTGAGAGTAATTTTATTTGTGGTGCCAAAAAGAAATAGAGGATAAAGCTATGCCAGGGTTGGGAAGGGTGTACATGTCTGTGGAAGGCTGAGTCAGGTGTGCTGGCAACTCCCTGCAGTGAATGGGACCAGTTTTTCTCTTAGAATCATGGAATGGTTTGGGTTAGAAGGGACCTGGCCAGGTGGGAATTAGCTGCTCCCTGGCCCACACTTTGCCAAACTTGCAGAAAGCTGGACCAGCCAATTGCAAAATGATTCATTTCAGGACGCTGGCTGGCTCCAGACCATGAGAGAGATTTCAGCATTCTGTTGCCAGTCATGTGCTCCCAATGTAGATGCCTTGGGCAAGTAGGGCCAGATATTCCCCAGGAAACCCTGTGCTGCAGGCTGGGCTCCTGGTGCATGCAGGCATGATTCCATAGGGAACATCATCTCCTTTGGAGGCTGCACGATAGCCCCTTGACTGCCAGTCCTATCTTTGCCAAGCATTGGGTCACCTCCAAGCCTCCAAATCCAAATTTGGGACTTTCAGGAGAAGGCTGCAAGCTGTTTACCTGCAGTGTGGATCTGGAGGGGTGAGAGGAGCAGCACAGGAACAGTGGGCAGTGCCAGTGGGAGGGAAAAAGGGGCAAATAACTGCCAGCTGCCCTTAAGAACATGGTGTTCTCCTTATATTCAGCTCCTCTTTCTCAGAATTGAGAAACACTTGGAATGGTAGTTGGGAGATAATGAGGGAGAATTCTCTCTCTGCCTACATGAACACACACACTGAGAACACTCAGAGGAGCCCAGTTCTGTGAAATAACCTTCTCTTCCTCAGTGGTTTGCAATAGTGAAGCAGAGCCCAGCTGGGGAGGCATCCGAGGTGGCATTTAGGAAATCCCTCTGACTAAGCCAGCTAAGGAGCCTGGAGCACTGTGCAGTCCTGTGCTGGGCTGCCCAGCACCACTCCTGCCTTTGTCTGGGTCACTGGAGGGAAAAGAGGGCCAGTATTTTGGGAACTCTTGAAGGAAGTGAAAGCAGAGTCTGAATCAAGTTCCTCTTGGAAGTCTGTGAAGCCACTGAAGTTCAGAGCAAGGTTTCTGCTCTGCACCAGGCTCTGTGCTTGGGCAGAAATTTCTAAGTTGTGTGTGAGTCTTTTTCAGATACTAAAAGTGCAAAAATATTTCAGTGAAAGCAGAAGTTCTATTTGTGGATGTTCAGGTCAGCTTAGGTTGGAAATTCAGAGTACTGATCTGACGAGCAGCCCTTTAACTCTGCACAGCTGCAGCTTAGAGGGGTTACAAAGGTCCTTCTAGAAACAATCCCTGTGCCAGGCCCTGAACTGAGCCTTGGCCCTAAAAATCTCACTGTGGATTGGAGCAAACCTCTTACCTACCTTGTCTGTGGTTTTGTGTGTTATAAACTCTGGTCTTGTGCTGTGTCCACTTAACAGCAATGTGTGCTACACTCTGCCCAAGAGACTCCTGGACTTCAGCTGTTCCCTGGACGTGCTGTGTTGCTTTTCCCCTGATACATGTCAGGAAAAGTAATAAATATTGGCTTTACAGTCTTTATAGGCACACTTTCTCTCCAGTATAAAAGGTTCCTTCAGCTTTAGCTGCTCCAGTTTCTCAGTATTCCCTCCAGTGACCCAGGCAAAGGTCGCTTGCAGGGAGCAGGGCACCTCTCTGGCCACTTACTTTTGGCCAAGACAAATCTGTAACCTCATCCATAACCCTCTGTCCTTATGTGTAACCCTCTGTTTGTGTCCATTACCCTCTGTTCTTGTGTTTTGGTTTGTGAGTGCCAGCTGGTTCAGGTGCCCCAAGGATGTGCAATGCCTGACATCCACCCACTGTGCTCCATGTAAATGGTGGAGTGGGGCAGAGCAAGGGTGAAATGAGATTTCGTGGCTTATCTCCAGGTGTGGCTATGTGTTCTTCTAAGGCTTTTATCCTAAGTAGTAAAGTTGGTGTAATCATGTGAGTCCATGGGATTGTTTTGTCAGCAAGGGAGCTCATGGAACTGAAATTTGCTGTGCAGATGACAGTGGGCAGCACATCTGGGTGTCACAAAGATGTCCCTTTAGCCAAGGCAGCTCTGAATAGTCTAACCCTGAACAATTTTGCAGAGAAATGCTGAAGTCTTTTATCTGACTTGAGAAAAACCCTTTGAGATCCCGTTGGTATTGCTGGGGAGAGCTGTCTGTGGTGTCTTTGGGGCAAACACATCTAAGAGGAGCTCAATGGCTACAGGCTGTGCTCTGTTTGGATTTGTGTTTTGGGAGCAAAAAGTTGGTGTGATTTGAGCCACATAGTGGGGCCTTTGAGGATTGATGAAGGGTCAGGTTTTAATTTTGCATTTTAACAAAGAGATCCTCCCTCTGGCTCAGCGGTGGAGGCAGAGCAGCAGCTGATGGTAGAAATGGAGATAGGTTTGCCCAGGAAGGTGCTCCTGTGGTTCCTGGGATAGGCTGTGACCTGGGAGCTGTTTGCTCCTGGGCTTGATGAACAGCAGGTAGTAAAGGTGAGCTTTTAGGGGCATGGAGAGGTGGGTGCTCAACCACAGCATTTCCTGCACCCATGGCCTCACCCTGTGTCTGTGAGCATTGCCAATGGGAGCTGAGGAAACTTCACATGGGAGCTAAGTGTCCAAGCGGTCAGCGAGAGGAGCCTTGTCCACTCCAGGGTCCAGGCTCCACCACACAGGTGCTGGTGGGAGCCAGGGACATCCAACTACTTACTCCCTGAGCACATGAAGCTCTTGGAAAGGAGGACTGAAGGTCTTGGGAGTGTTGAGTGGTTAGATACAGTAGGGCAGCCCCTTTATCCTCCTTTCCCTGTCCAGGCACAGAGGACTGCAGGAGGACAGCGGGCTCAGGGGTGCAGTGGCAGGTCCTGGCTGAGCTTCTGGGAGCAGGGCCGAGGCTGGGGGCTCGGCATTGGAGTGGAGGGCTGGGGGTCAGTGCTGGTGCAAAGGCCTCGGGGCAAAGGGCTTGATGCTGGAGTGGGGGGGTCGGCACAGGGTTGAAGGGCTCAGGGCAGAGGGCTCGATGCCAGGATGGAGGGCTCAGAGCAGAGGGCATGGAGCTGGGGCAGAGGTCTTGGAGCAGAGGGCTCAGTGTAGTGTGGAGGCGTTGATGTGGGGTTAATGGGCTCGTGGCAGAAGGCTCCGTGCCGGGATGGAGGGATCGGTGAAGGGCTCGGTGCGGGGGTGGAGGCTCGGGGTAGAGGCCGCCTTCCCGCTATTGTTCCCGGCGCTCCCACTGCCGCCATCAGTGCGGCACGAGGCAGGTGCCGGCGGGAGCAGCGCCGTGGGCCGGGAATGTCGCTCCCGGCCGAGGAACGGGCCGTGCCCGCGGCCCCCCACGCTCCATTTTCTGTCTCGCTCGTCACGGAGACGCTCAGATGGCAGAGCCGCGCTCGGCGGCCCTGGGAGGGAGGTGGAGTCTGCCCGTCCTGCGCCCGCCCTCCCTCCATTGTCGGCGGCGGCACCGGCACCACCTGCTCGGGCCGCCGGCGGCCGGGATGCTCTTGCCCTTCCCGGCGGAGCGGGGACGCTGCCGCAGTGCTAGGGCCGCAGCTCGCAGCCGGAGGGAGGAGATGCTGCTTGTGCCCGCCTGGCTCTGTTGCCGCCTCTGGAAATGAACATGAGTCTGCCAGGCCGCGTCTCCTGCTCCATGCTCAACTGCTTTGTAAGTGCTGCTTTTTATTCCCCTTCTCTCCTCCTTGGAAGCGGGGCCGTAAGCCAGCTGCGCTCTCCAGCCTCACATGCCGGTGGAGGCATCCTCTGGATCTGCCCGGGGACAAGGCGGATCCCCTTCCCACACGCCGCCGGAGGACACCGTGGCCCGTCCCTGCTGCCCTGGTCGGGCCCAAGGGCACAGCAGTGCCCGGCGCCACGGGCTGAGCCGCGGCAGGCCCTGGTCACTGTGCTGGGCCCCGCAGGCTCTGCACCCTACCTGGAGCTGGGAAATTACCGTGCAAGAGTAGCCGACCCCCGGGGAGCCCCGCGGCCCCTCACTGGTTGCGGCTGTGCAGGACCCCTCCGGTGCTATGCTGTGCTGAGAGGGAGGCCTGTGCTCGGCGTCTTTTATACCTTCAGCGAGAGGGGGTTTCCTGCCCTGGCCCTTCCTGCAGACCCACCCTCAATCCCTCAGGGCACTCCTGGCCAGGTGGGCTCCAAGACCTTCAGGGGGCTTGTGAAGAGAGCAGGGTGCTGACCCCCACCCTGCCGGTACCCGGGATGGGGTTGTGGCAGGGGGGGGATGCTCAGCCTCTGCCTGCCCTGTACTGGAGGTGAGGAGGGACTCAAGGACACCCAGGCGGGTAGAGAGCTCAGGCTGCCCTGTTCCAGTTCCTGCTGCTCCCTGGGATTTCTCTGCGAACTGCAAAGTGAAGATGGGAGAGGATCTCTGCTTCCTGGCTGCCGCACCGGCACACGGGCACACACCTTCTCTTTGTGCTCTCCTGGGCTGGTGCCTCAGCCTCGGAATGAGCCACTGGCAGGAGGGGCCCCGAGCCTCCCGTGATCTCCAGTGAGCATTGGCTGATGCTGGAGCCAGTGCTGTGCCCTGTGTGCCGCTCAGCATGGTGACAGGGGCAGTGCCTTTGCCTCCAGCTGGGGCTGATGCTGAATTTTATGAAGGCTCTAACAGCGTGTTACATGCATGCAGGTTCCTTGGATGTGGGGTGGGGCGGGTCTGGCTGCCCCTGTCTGAGGTCCAGGGAGCACCTCAGGCCAGGCTGTTCCTGCAGGTGCTGAGGCTTCAGCCCCTGAAGCTATGTTAGTAACACAAGAGGATTCAGCATCATTTTACATATTCCTGAGCCAGAAGGATTGGGGTCTCCTTTCTTCAGGCTGAAATTGGGATTCTGGCTTGGGTGACATATCCAGAAAGATACGCAATTTTAAAATATTACTCAGTGCTTACAGAACACAATGTTTCCTGGTAAATGCTAGAGCTAGAGGACAAGCAGCCTTCTGAAGAAAACATTCCCACACCAAATGCATGTGGAATTAGCACCATCCTGGATTCCCAGGAGCATCTGCATCAGTGAGCATCTGCAGCTGAATGTCCGGATGCCACTCCTTTGGGCAGCAATTCAGTGATGTGACAGGGCCTGGATGAGGGTTGGTGAAAATTGGCACCAAGAGTTCACACCAGTGCTCAAGGAGCATTGGGATAATGCTCTGAGACACATGGTGGGATTTTGGGTGTCCTGTGCAGGGCCAGGAGTGGGACTTGATGATCCTTATCCCTTCCAACTCAGGATACTCTGATTTTATGAAGATTCTCATGCTCCAAACTAAGTCATACACTCCACTTGTGAAGGATGGCATGTGCAGATTCCATGTGACCTCTCTGACCATCCTGAGGCCTCTGTGGGTATTCTGGGGTATCCCTCTGAGCAGGCGGGACATGGGCATCTGCCCTGGGCTCGGTGCTGGCACCAGTCAGTAGTACCTGTTGTGAATTACGTGCACTGGGGTGCAGTTGTTGTAGGGTTGTAGGTTGTTCACAGTTTTATGTTCTCCTCTGGAAGATTCAGGCTCTTCCCAGGTTTCTTTGGTGTGAGAGTCAAAACAAAAACTCCCAAAACAAAACAGTCCTTAGGAAGAAGAGTAGGGTAACACTGGACTGTTGATGGAAACGCCCTGTGTCATGGTGTCTCTGCCCTGGTGCCATGGAGCAGGTAATGGGAACAGCTGACGTGGCTAGTTACTGTCACATCAGTCCTCTGTGGCCAAGGTGTGTCTGCTTGACTTTCCAAACACCATTCAGCTGGAAGAGGCGGTGCTTGGAGGCTTCAGCATTTCACTGTGCTGTGGGTACTCTGCAACAGCCACAGGAGCTGCTGGGGTCTGGAGGCAGAACAGGCATTTCCAAGGCAGAACAGGTACCCCCAAGCTCTTGGGGTGCCAAGAGTACCCAGCAGCTTCAATTTTTGGCTTTCACCACATGTGCTGTGAGGCTCTCTGACTGTGTGCTCTGTTTGCAATGCAGGGTGAGGAAGGCCCTCCCAGTTTGGAGTACATCCAGGCCAAGGATTTGTTCCCCCCGAAGGAGCTCGTAAAGGAGGAGGAGTCACTGCAGGTAAGGAAAGAAAAACACCCAAACAGCTCTGGGATGTGGCAGGCTGGGCTCTGCAGAGCAGCTCTCCAGCCCAGCACATCCTGGAGGCCATGGGCGGGCCGGTGCCGGGGTCACATTTGGAGCAGCAGGTCCCCATGTGTGGGGGCCAGGCTGGCAGTCCCCAAGGCCCTGTCCCTGCCTGCCCAGCCCTGGCAGGATGTGTCCGGCATCAGCAGCCGCTGGGAGTGCAGCCGGAGCTGCTCAAGTGCACGGCCAGCCCTGCATTCCCTGTGGGAATGTGCTGCTGCCTGCCCAGCCCTGCATCCAGGGAGATTCCCAGGACAGAGGGAACATGGGGGCTGTGCTCTGTGCAGCCACAGCATGCAGCTGCACTGCCTGCTCTCCCGTTGAACATCTTGCTTCTGGTATTTTCCTGCTGCATGACATCTGGAAGAAGGAACCTCCATATGGTTCCAGCTTCCCGCTGCAGAAAGCCCTGGGAAGAGCCCTGGATGCTGTTGCTACTATGCAGCAAGGGCAGCATTCCCTCCTTGGAATTTGTGCTTCCTTTAACATCATCCAGTGCTCATTGTCCTCCTCCTGGGGCTGGAGCCAGGCTCACCTTGTTCTTGCTGCTGCAGTGTTTGAGTTTGTTCTGAGACTGTCACTGCCTTGGCAAACAGTGCTGGGGAGAGCAAGGACTGAGAGCTAATGAATGGCTTGAAGGAACAGCCATAGGCTGGGGAGTTGTGCAGGGTCAGGGCTGCAGGGCTGTGGCTTTGGGGGGTGAAGCTGCTGAGGCGACTCTGAGATGAGACTTCTGGAGGAGAGCAGACTCTGCCTTAGTTTGCTGTGTGGAGAAGTAAAGTTCAACCCTCCCACGGGTAGTTTGCCTTCAGTAAATTGTTAATTTATTGTAAAGTGGAGTGTTCAAGGCCAGCTTGGTACCTGGCCTAGTGGAAGGTGTCTCTGCCCACGACAGGGCATGGAACTGGATGAGCTTGGGTTGGGATATCACTCCCAGCCCAAATCATTCCAGGATCCTGTGACTCTAGAAGGATACCATCAGTTGATAACAGACTGTATTGGGGCACCTGCTGGTTTATTCCAGGATTTCCCTCCGTCAGTTCTTGCAGCCTTACCAGCCCTTTTCTCTTCTGTCTTCCTTCTGTTGCTGTGTGAAAGAGCCATGTAAGCAGGAGAGACATATGCCAGATAAAAACAGCTCTGGCAAGCGTGCAGGAATCAACTGCAGAAATAAAGAGAGGATATATTCTCTTAAGCAAATAATTAATATTTTTCAAGAGTGTTCGGACAGATGGCCAGGCTAAGGTGGTTATTTTTGTACAAAGAAAGAAGTTCTTAGTGCAGTTGTCACTTGAAGTCTGAAATCCAGGAAATTCCAGTTTTTATACCCAAGCCATAGAAACAACTTTGAAATAAAGAGAAGGTGGTCTGACTTGTACAAATTACAGTGTAATGAATTGTATCATCAGCTGCCCTGTCTGGCAGGTTTCAGCTCTGTCTGAAATGATGAATCGTCGTGACTTTTTTTGCATAATTGGTTACCGACATCACCTGGTGTAGGTGGCATTCAGGGAACAGGAGAGGCCTGATTGGCTAAGGACAAAGGGATCTGGTGAATTTTAGGCTGTACTGCCTTCTTTTTTCTAATACAAGAAAAGTCAAACTTGACTGTCTGCCAGGATCCCATGTTTTAAAAATAACTATGGGCATGTCCAGACTGACAGGGAAAAACAGACACTTGATTATGGAGATATTTAAAAAAATGGAATACAGGTAACTTTAATGAAGCTTTCTTGCAGTTTAATCAAGACAAGCTTCCTTAGTAATATAAATAACTATACACAGAGAATCCCTGAGAGCCTTGTTAGCAGAAACTGGCTACAACTTCAGTTCATTTGCTTGGCTGGATGGTACTGCTGAGTCTCACAAGGCTGCTGAGGGCCCCCCATGTTTAAATGGCACAGCAGGATCACACAGGTGACACTGCCCTGGGACACAGGCTTCTGATCAGTCACAGAATCCCAGAATCACTGAAGTTGGAAAAGACCCCCAAGACCATCAAGTCCAACATGTGGCTGATCCCCACGTCGTCATCCAGACCAGAGCACTGAGTGCCACATCCAGTTGTTCCTTGGACGCCTCCAGGGATGATGACACCACCACCTCCCAGGGCAGCCCCTTCCAGTTCTTCCCCATGGTGCTGGGCTCTTTCAGGAGCTGTGCAGAGCACTCCCCTCTTCTCTCTGAGCTGTTCTGTGTTTGTGTCCCTCTCCATGCCTCTTGTGCCAGGGCTGGTTTCCCCTCTCCAAAGAGCAGGGACTGTCAGTCCCTCTGTCCCCAGGCCACTCCTCACTTCCAGGTGTGCATGGCACACAGATGATCCCTTGGGAGGTGCTTGCTGGCTGCAGAGGTGTCCTTGAGGACAGCTCCGTGTGTGGGGCTGGGCAGTAGAGCCAGTGCTGTCCGTGCTGCTCTCTGGGGAGCACCTTGCCACAAATGGTTCCTTGGGAGATGCACTGCGGAGGTAATGGGAAGAGTGGCTCTGGGAATTCCAGTGCAGAAGGTGCTTGTGTGACCTGACCTGGTGCTGTCTCCCTTCCAGGTGCCATTCACTGTGTTGCAGGGTGAGGGCGTGGAGTACCTGGGCCATGCCAATGACGCTGTGATCGCCATCTCCAACTACCGCCTGCATATCAAATTCAAGGACTCTGTGATTAATGTGAGTCTGGCTCCGCCTGCACCATCACCTCTTGCAGGCTTTCAGAGGAGGGAGGGGTGGGAATACCCCTTTCCTGGGGGCTGTGGCACAGGAAGATGCCTTTTGGAGGATGCCAGGCCTGGGCGTGCAGTTGCTGTTTTGCTGCTGTATTTAAGTGTGAGGATGGGATTTTCCTTTGGATAGTAATTAGGTCTTTCCTTTGCTGTTTTCTTTAAATTCAGGCAATAACTTTGGTGGTTTTAAGGCTGTTGAGGTCTCTTGTAGGCCAGTTTTAATGAGCCTTCTCACCAACGCAAAGTCAGGCAGTGGGAGCTTGAGGCTTTCTCTCATTGCCTTAACTTGCCATCTCTTACTGCAGCTGTTGTTTGGCTCAGTTACCTGTGCTTGGCTGGATGTGATCGAGTCAGGAACTGGCCCCAAGTGGGAGATTACCAAGGGAGAGAACAGGAGTCAGAGTAATAATCATGGAAGAGCTCTGTGCTGACTCATGGAGCTCCGTAACCCTGAGAGTGGGATTGTAGTTCACAGAAGCAGCTCGTGAATGGTGGAGCTGTGCTGGAGCATGAGGAGCCTGCAGGCACGGCTGCTGGGGCTGCTCTGGCCTGTGGTGTGCCTTATCATGCCCTACATCTGTCCCTCCCTCTCAGGTGCCTTTGAGGATGATGGAAAGTGTGGAGTGTCGGGATATGTTCCAGCTTCACATTGTCTGCAAGGACTCCAAAGTGATCAGGTATCTGGTTTATTGCTGTGGTACAGCTGCTGCTGCTGCAGGCTGGGACCAGCTCTGGTGGCTCCCTCTGTGCTGCCATTGGAATTGAGCTGTCCATGGTCAGGGTTCTAAGGCTTGGGGCTGTGTTCTGTTTCCTGGCTCAGTCCTGGCTGGGTGAACATCCCTGCTGAGGGTGATTTGCCTTTGGGTTTGCAGGTGCCATTTTTCCACCTTCAAGCAGTGCCAGGAGTGGCTGAAGAGGCTGACTCGAGCCATCGCCCGCCCTGCCAAGCCTGAGGACCTCTTTGCGTTTGCCTACCACGCCTGGTGCTTGGGGGTGTGCGTGGATGAGGAGGATCAACACGCACATCTCTGCCGTCCAGGTGAGCTCCTGGCTTGGCCCTTCCTGCTGCTCTGGCCAGCAGCACTGCACTGCAATTGAGCTCTTGTTCATAAACCCTGTCTGGTTTCAAATTTGCCTTGCTGGGTCATCCTGTGCCTGGCCTAGAGATCCAGCTGATGGCCAGATGCTGCTGGATAAGAACCGCAGTGAAAGGAATTGGTTACAAACACAGCAAAAAGCTTTCTGACCCAGCAACACAGAGGCAGCTTTTCCCTTTCTCCTTGTGAGAAAACATCCCATACTTAAATTCTCTCGTTGCAGTGATAGAGACCTCAGGCAGTCCTGTCCCGGAGTGGCAAACAGTATCAGTTTTGAGGCAGCCTAATTAATATAAGCCCATCTGCATCTTTTCTCCAACACCCAAAAATGCTGTGACATTCCCAGGATCAGGTCTTTGGAGAGCTCTGGCTCATCCTCACACAGGCACAAATTAAGTCTTTGCATCCATGAAGAGAAAACCAGAGCTGTGCTGGTGCCCTCGTGTGGACTGAGAGTTTCCCTTCCCTGGGAACACAAAGTTCACTTGCAGTTGCTTTGTCTTATCGATGATGAAGCTGTTTAAAAACAGAATTAAAATGAGTGAGAAACCTGGCTTTAGACTGAAAAATGAGCTGCTTCTAGAGGAGAGCAGCAGTAGCCTGAATGGAATGTCCAAAGACAAGCTAGATGGAGGGATGGGGTTCAATAGTACATCTATTCCAAGAGAAGCCAATAAGGGAAATGTCAGCTCTGCATCCTTACCATGCTCCAAACCCCAGCAATCAGAGATATGTGCTGTGTTTCCTTTAGGGAAAGTGTTTAGCATAAATAAACTCACCTCTGCAAGTTGTTGATGCAGGATATGGCTGAGGCGAAGAGCTTTGCAGTGTTTATTTATTGACAAGATTTGACACTGGAGCAACAAAGGCATCCAGAATTTGTGAGGCAAGGCTAAAACATGAGAGAGGAAACTCTGAGTCAGCGTCTGAGAGCAGTCTGGAGGAAGGAACTGCCTGGGATGGGTGCTCAGTTCTCCTTGCCGTAGGGTTCCTGACATCCACTTTGGAAGCTGTCTGCCAGATGGGCAGAAGTGGATTAAATTAGTCCCCAAATGCCCCCTTTGCATGGGGAGGCTGTTTCTGTGTCCTGAGATGAGATCTGACTTGACAAAACAAGCAGGGGAACCCCTGTGAGGGACAAGTCTTTCTGGCTTCCGAAGCACAATCCCTGCTGCCATCCAGTTATGCTGGCATTTCTCATTGCCAAAAAGATGATCCCAGGGCTGGAGCCCCTCTGCTCTACCACCAGACTGAGGGAGCTGGGGGTGTTCACCTGGAGAAGGGAAGGCTCCCAAGAGACCTCCTAGCCCCTTCTGGTGCCTAAAGGAGCTTATAAAAAGGAGGGAGAAAGTTTTTGTATGGGTGGATAGTGACAGGACACGGGGGAACAGTGTTAAAGTGACAGAGGGCAGGGTTAGATGAGATGTTGAGATGAATTCTTTAAGCAGGGAATGGAGAGGCCCTGGCACCAGGTGCCCAGAGCAGCTGTGGCTGCCCAGGGATCCCTGGCAGTGCCCAAGGCCAGGTTCGACGGGGCTTGGAGCAGCCTGGGACAGTGGAAGGTGTTCTGCCCATTGCAGGGGGTGGAACGGGATGAGCTTCAGTTGCCTTCCAACCCAAACCTTTCTGTGGTTTTGTGACTCTCTCCAGCCTGTGACAGTTGCTGTGGAGTTCCACAAATACGTTCAGATTTCCTCCATGCTGTCAGTAACTCACTGTGCTCTGTTCCTCAGGGGACCACGTGAGGTTCCGGTTCGAGATGGAGCTGGTGAGGATGGGCTTCGACCTGCAGAATGCCTGGCGCGTCTCTGACATCAACAACAACTACAAGTGAGTGTTTCATCACCAGGCTCTCCCCACTCTCCTCTTGCCTTACTTTTCCCTTGGTAATTCCCGTGCAGAACAGTGGGTGAGTCAGACTCCAGGTAATTCTCCTTCCTGGCCTTCACAACCCCCAGGCAGATCAGAATATGAGCCAGATCCCTTTTCTTTCCACCTTTCACATCGTGGAATTGGAGAGGGAATACAGCCCAACCATCAGGAACTAGCCCAACTAGCAGGAACTGTAAATGCTGACTCAGGTAGTTTATAATGTGGTGGCTCCCAATTCCTCATGGAAGACATTTGGGAGTCTGGAGGTCCATCCATTGTGGGTTTGTCTTTCTGGTCAGTCCTTATCTCTAAAATGCTCAGTTTGACATAACAACCACAGTTTTTATACATTCAGGCAGCTGTTCAGCTCTGTGAGGAGCTGGGGTGAGCCAGTGGAGAGCTGTTGGGAGGCTCAGGAGTCTGGTAATGAGCCAGGCTCGTTCAGTCAGAGCAGGAGAAGCTGAAGGGTGATCTGCCTCCAGCTGCTTGCAGGGCATTCACATGGAGTAAAACTGCTGGCAGTGGCACGTGACAGAACAAGAGGTGACGGCCCTACAGTGCAGCTTGGGAGGTTCACAATGTGGAAGGGTAAAGAGCATTCCCTGGGAAGATGGTGGTGTGCTGGGCACATCCCCAGCAGGGGGGGTCTCCATCACTGTGGTGTCACATTTCAGGTGAGCCAGTGTTGGAGGTGGTCCTTGTGGGCATTAGGGTGAAGATCTCTACAAGGTTTTCCCCCTCTCACGGTGGAAGAGACCTTTTGCCACCAATCAGTGTTTCCAGCCTACCTTCAATTCCTGCAGGAGCACAGGACTCTTGGAGAGGGGCAGCTGCACTGATTGCAGCAGGTGGCATTAAGCCAATGGGATTTCAAACTTTGATGGACATACTCATTTGTGCATTCCCCATAATGCTGTTCTTGAAACCATTGACATCCCTCAGCCTTTCCTCTCAGTCACAGCCACTCCAGGCATCCCTATCACCCATGGGTTGGACAGTTCCAGGTCACTGGTTTCCTGTGGAGACCATGAGAATCCTCAGACACACTGGACTGGGGAAATCCCAGTTTTGGAGCTTGCTGCCTGTTCTCTTTGCCTGAAGAATCCAGGCCACAAGCACTAAATTTGAGGGATGATTTTCATTTTACTTCTGCCTTACTCACCACATCGTTGCTTTGGAGCTGTTCACATGACTTTGCTGGCATTTACACAGTTTATTCAAGGATAAAAGTTGTTGTCCTGAACTGCTCAGTTTTGGAGTGCACAGCCTGTAGAGTCTCTGTATGTCGAGCCTTCTTTCCTGCTGGATCTTTGGGTGTGGTTCTCTCTGACTGTTTCAGGAAGTTCAGCTTCCATTGACCATCTGTGCTTTGCTTCACGGCTGGTAATCCACAGCCATTAGCCACCTTCTCTGAAGACTGGTGTTTGATTTCCAACCAAACCAGGGAAGAAAGGACTTAAAACAAAGCTCAGCAAGCTGGGTGTAGGCCTGGCTTTGCTTACCTCCACCGGCTGAGTTCCTCCGTGGGGATCCTCACAGGTCCCAGCTTCCTGCAGAAATCCTGGGATCTCAGGGGTGGTGTAATTGCCTTGTGCAACTCAAACCAGTTCTCTCTTGCTGCTTGGGGAGTGTGGCTTTAAATCCTGCCTTGGCTTTTGATCATAACCACCTGCCTCTGTTCACAGGGATCAGATTACTTTTTAACTGTTTGTAGTCCTTTTATCTTTTATTTTCCTGCATTGGCAAAACAGTGTTGTTAAAGACAGGATACTCCAAGGTAATGGCTTTGTTCCTTGTCTTTCAAGTCTATTCTGAGATGTCCTTATCTGGGAACTATTATCTCTTTCCTGGCGACAGCCATTGTAAAATGAGAGCAATACAAGCTTATAATAACCACTCCTTCAGTCTTGATAAAAGTATACAGTGATAATAAAATTATTACACAGTCTCTCCCTGGTTCTCACATCTTCAGGGATCTTATACCCAGGGAAATGGGATCACTCCAGCACTGCCCATCTGGTCCACACAGGCTCTCCGAGGTAGTTGTTTCGTATCACCCTGAGTACCGGTGCATTTGGTACACATGCAGTTCCTTCAAAAAAAAGGAAAAAAAACCAAAACCACTTTTCCTCCAATGTTGATGTTCATTTTCAGGTTTTATCTTTTTACTGTTGTAGTTCTATTTAACTTTGAGTTTATGAGGAAAAAGTTGCCTGGAGTTCTGTTACTGCTTTAGCCAGATGGTATTTCCTACTGCTTTCTGAGACTGCTCTTAATTGAAATTTTGTGGTTTTTTACACTTCTCTATAAATTTGAATACTATCCATACCATTGGAAAGTGAAAATTACTATCCCTGCTTGGAATTGCCACAGGAACATGTGGACAATAAGTCTGTGAGGACTGTTAGTGGTACCCGTGTTTGCCTTCTGTAAAGCAAGAGCTTGGACAAGGCTCTCAGGTGTGGATTGGGATTGTTGGGGTGTCCTGTGCTGGGCCAGGAGCTGGACTCGATCCTCATGGATCCCTTCCACATCAGGGTATTTCATGATTCCTCTCCCTCATTGTCATCTCTGTGGTAAGAAGGTTCTCCATTGATCCTTGTTCACAGGTGCTGATTCCTGTGTCTGTGTTGTTCCAGCCACCCTTTCCTGCCATCAAACCTCACAGTTCAAGGCTGTTTCCCTTGATGGTCTGGCTCAGCCTGGTCCCCGGGGCTTTCCAGGCCACCCCACTGCAGGTGGTTCCCTTTAGGACCCCCGTTGTGGTGAAAAATGAATCCTTGAGGTGCTGAACTATTTCTTATCTTCTCAAGAAGTTTCCTAAGAAGAGTGTCCTTCAGCTCTATAGGGACACACCTGTTAAAAAACACAGGCAAACAAAAAATCTCAAAAAAACCCTTCTGAAAATGCAAATCTGCCCTATCTGCTTGTTCACTGATGTTTCAGGTAGCTCTCACACATGAGGGTGACCTCCCTCCCAACAGCCATGTTGACTCAAAACCCAAGTGCATCGAATTTACCCTTTTTGTTGTTGTTGCTGTTGTGGGAGCCTTATCCCCTCTAAAAATGTTACTGAATCTACTGAGTGATGAATGCTGTAACAAAGGGATTTTTCAGTTATTCTACTTGGGAGCAGCTTAGGTCCAAAGGAGTCAGAGACTTTGGTATAATTTTGCTGGTAGCACCAAGAAACATCTGTTTGTGTTTGAAAATGTCACCTTTGGTTCAGACACTGTGTTCTGTGTGGAACAGCACAATTCTCCCATGGGAATTTCTTCCCTCTCAGCCTTTCTCTTTCTCTTCCACCCTCTGTGGATGCCATCCCTGTTATTCCAGGGGTTGGTAGTGTTGCCTCAATGCTGTGCTGTTTCTCTTTAGGCTTGGGATTTGATCTATGCACATTCTGGTGGATGGTGGTCACTCTGAGCATCACACCTTGACCCTCGCCTTCCCCTGGAAATTGTCCAGACTTTGTTCACAAGCTCAGCCTATTTTGGCCTTCCTGCAAAACTTGTACTCTGAAATTTAGGGTGCCACAGATATTCCTTCTTGTATCAGTTTATAAGATACTGTTAAGCCAACAGAGTTACTTATCCTGAGTTTTCACTTCCTTTACTGTATTCCTCTGGAATTCTAGCCTAGAAAGTCACGTCTCTTTGTCCTGACCTTATTGCCTGTTTCTATGCACCCTGCTTGAATTTGGCTTCACTTCCTAAAGATGTCCTGTTTCCTACCTGAATTTTATTGATTTCTATCTTATTGTTTTCCTAAGGCTACAGAGTTATAGTGATTTAACTCTTGGAAGATACACTCCTGAGCCTCTCCTGGACTACCTCTCCCCAGTCTGTACTTTTAAGACATCACCCCTGTTTCATCTGAGGTGCCAGGGAGCTGCTTGCATTTCACTGAAGCCCGTTCATGTATAGACTCAGCTATTCCAGAAGTTCCTCCAGACCTGAACAGGTGCTAACCCTCTCCCACATTCCTGCATCCTCAGTCACGCTTCATTGCTTCTCTAATTTCCTGACCACCTTTACTTATGGAATCTGGGGCATTTCAGAGGCATCCAAGCCCAGACATCCTACCACGGACAGCCTGGTCTTCACCTTCTTAACTGACAGCTTTAATTTTGCTTCCTGAATTCCTCTTCCTCACCCAGTTGTTTTTATCCCTTAGCCAACCTTGCTTTTTGCCTGGGGCTCTCAGAGGAGCTATGTAGACACTGCAGTGCCACTTTCCAACGTGGCAGGCAGTTCTTCACTAGCACTATAAACTAATACTGGATTGTACCTGTTGCCATCAGCTGGAATAGCCTGGGCTCAGGAACACCAGACCACCCTCTGGAGCTTACTGGTTGGATCCTTTCACCCCCTCACTTTGCTCCTCATCTGCCCTGAAACATTCCTGCTAAATGATGTGGGATAGCCTTAAGCCAGAGCTTCTCTTTGATGTTCCCTGCCATCTGCCCACGTGTGCCTGCCTGGGCTCCAGGGGCTCAGCTGGTGCAGCTCCCAGGCACTGCTGTGTCTGAGCCTGTCACGGTCTGTAGCTGCAAAGATAAATTTGGCCATAACAGACCCCCAAACTCGACCAGCCTAGAAGTAAACAAGTCCCTGGGTGAGCAATGATAGGATGGATTTGAACTCAAACAGGGACCCCAGCCAATCCTGTTCAATCTGGAATGCAGACACATCACTGGCCAGGGAGCTGGGCGATGCTGAGACCCCAACCAAGCAGTTGTCTAAGCCCAGGGATTTTGAATCCCCTATAAAAGGAGGTGGCCATAATAAATCTCTGCTGTTTGTCTCATGATCATCAATGAATCCAGTCTTGAATCTGTCTCCAACCTACAACCTGTAATGTAATATGAGTCTGCCCTCGGCCTGTGCTGGGAGCAGCAGGGGCAGGGGAGGAGCTGCAGGAGCCAGAAAGCACCCCCTGCACTCCTGTAATTTTGTGTGTGCTACAGTCCCAAAATGGTTTGGGCTGGAAAGGACCTTAAAGCCCATCCCATTCCACCCCTGCCATGGGCAGGGACACCTTCCACTGTCCCAGGCCCAAGCCCTGTCCAGCCTGGCCTTGGACATTGCCAGGGATCCAGGGACAGCCATAGCTTCTCTGGGCACCCTGTGCCAGGGTCTCAGCACCCTCACAGGGAACAATTCCTTCCCAATATCCCATCTAACCCTGCCCCCTGGCAGTGTTCTCTACTCTCAAAGTTCTCCTCTCACTGCTGGTACACGTTCAGATATCTATAAGAATTTGATTCCTGGAACCCCAGTAAACAAGATATGATTTAGATCTCACTCCTGACACTTATTTGCATACCCCCAGTCCCCACTGCTAAAATTCAGGGCAGATTTATGTCTTCCTCACTGAACAATGTGTCGAGTTGAGCAGTGGTGTCGTGTTCTGCTGGGGAGAAAGGGGTAGGCCATTCTTTACCAGAAGCTGTGTACACCTGCTACAAGAAAACAAAAACTCCTTGTAAATTATTGACTGTTCCCCTAAACCCTCATGAATTCTTAAATCCAGAAGTTGTTCCAAAGGCATCTGGGAAGTAATAGGATACTTAGTATGAGCCCAGAGGGGAGGCCTGAGGTAAAAAGAGGTTGTCTTCTCTCAGCTCATTCCTGGCAGCATGTTTTGGCTCACTTGTTGAGATTGCCCCTCAGATACGAGGAGGAAGAGCCAAAGTCCTGCATAAGTTTGGGGAAATATGAGCTGCTCTGGGTCAGATTTTTGATTGCTCAGTCCTCATCTTGCCTTTCATGCTTTCTCTTCTCCAGACTTTGTTCCAGTTACCCCCAGAAGCTGCTGGTCCCTGTCTGGATCACTGACAAGGAGCTGGAGAACGTGGCTTCGTTCAGGTCATGGAAGAGGATCCCTGTGGTGGTGTACAGGTAGATGCAAATCCAAATTCCCTCCCCCAAGCCCATGTCCTCGTAGTCCTGCAGGGGCTTTGGGGCAGGGATGGCAGGACAGCTGTTTATCCTTTCACCTCCTGTCTGCAAACGTGGTGCTCAGGGCTCCTTCTCCCAGCACCGTCTGCAGCAGGGTGTGCAGACAAAGAGAGAAGCAGTGTTCCAGAACTGTCCTTTGCTGCTTTGTTAGATTTGAAGGTGTGGGTGACTTTCCTCCTACGGGAGGTGTTGCAAGATGAGGTCAAATTAAAGTTCTCTCAGAGTTTCAAAATCTTTCCACACATTGGTCCTTGTCTGGCTGCTCCTTTGAAAAGAAATCTGAGCCAAAAGGAGCCTGCTGGTTGCCCTGTGCTCACCAGGGTGTGCAGGCTTGGGCAGACCTGGGAATGCCCAAATCGGCAGCTTCTCATCAGGGGCAGTGGAGGGGCAGCTCTGATCTCTGCTCTTTGATGTCTAGGGACAGGACCCAAGGGAATGGCTGGACCTGTGTCAGGGAAGTTTAGACTGGATTTGCAGAAAGGTTCTTTCCCCTGAGGGTGCTGAGCACTGCCCAGGCTCCCCAGGGAATGGGCACAGCCCTGAGGCTGCCAGAGCTCCAGGAGCTCCCAGGGATGCCCAGGGTGGGGTTGTTGGAGTGTCTGGGCAGGGCCAGAGGTTGGGCTGATGATCCTTGGGGGTCACATCCGATTTAGGATAATGTATAATTCTATGAAATATTCCCTGACCAGCCTTCCAGAAATAATCTAGAGGGGGATGCAGGAGGCCAGGCAGCCGATGGAGCAGGGTAGGGGCTCTGCAGGGTAGGGGCTGGTTCCTCATTAAATGTGTCTCCCAGGAGAGTGATGTGTTTGAAACCAACAGGAGGCTGATGGAAAGGGGCACCCAGGCAGTTGTGCTGTTGTAAAATATACATTATGGTTTGCAGCCTTAGACTCAGTGTTAGCAGTTACTAAATCCCAATATAAAAAACCTTAAAATATCAGAGCTGTATTGGAAAACACAAAAGTCAAGAAGCAAAACCAGTGAATTTACAGCTACCTTAACTCTGCATCTTCATACTTCATGGCTTGCTGTTGGATGTGGCAAAACACTGTGTGTTCCTTCTAGAACTCAGTGCTGCAGCAGAGTGAGAATGAGCACAGCTTATCGGATGGAGCCTTTCCCTCCCTGTAGCCATTTTAGCTAAGAAGTTAATTGTATTTGTGATTCCTTTTGCTAAAAATGGCCTGGTGCTGGAGCCTGTCCCACTGTGCCTCCCCACCCAAGGGCAAAGCCATGTCTTTTTCCTACTCCAGCAATTATTTTGTTCCTTGCTTTATATCTCTGTAATGGTACCCAGTAATTTACGAGCTGAGTGCAACCCTTTGCAGCCTGGGATCAGATTAGAAGATGCTGACAAGTGATGTTACAAGATGGGGCAAGTGCTTGCCCATGTGTCTCTGATTTTCATGCACATTTTTTAGTCTTTGCCCTCAAGATTGAAGTTTTTGGAGCAGGAGGGTCCTTGAGGGTCATTGCTGCTTCTCCAGTGCCTTTTGCTGCATAGAAATGAAAAGCCTGACACTCAGCTCCTCCTCCTCCTCCTCACTCGGAGTTCAGGAGAGAATGGATGGGTGCCTGCATCCCAAGGGACTGTGATAGACCTCAGAGCTTTTGGATAAGGCTGATCTCACTGGGTCACAGTCAGAGCTGTAAAACATGACACCAAAGGTACCCTACTATCAGATTTATTTTAAAAAGTATAATTTAGCTATTAAGCAAAGCAGAAATTCAGGTCTCCATCTCAGTCCTCAGCAGAGATGTACAGGAGAGATGCAGGAGCCTCCAGGCACAATCCCCTTCTAAAACAAGGCAAAGGATCCAGTCAGTTATTTCACGGAGTAGAAAGGCAGACAGGCATGGTGTGGCAGTTCTGGCTCTGTCTGCTCAGCCACCTTGAGGAGATCTTGGGCCTGTGGCAGCAGGAATGCTCCTCCTGACTCTCAGCATCCCCTGCCAGGGGACAGTGGACACTGCTCCACCCCACAGCTGAGCCTTGCTCTTGGGCTCTCACATCCTGCCACAGTGAGATGGGAGTTCATCCCAAAGATCTGGGAAATGGAAGCACTTATACACACACATCTTGGTTGGGAACCTTTAGGCTTAACTCAGTAATCCCTCTCCAAGCTCTTTCTTGTGCTTTAAGCCAAGCTCCTTGACTTATCCAAGAAATAACAGAGAGGAGACTTGGGAGATCACAGAATCAGGGAAAGGTTTGGGTTGGAAGGGACCTTGAGAATCGTCTGCTTCCAACCCCCCTGCTACCTTCCACTAAACCAGATATTAATCTATTGTGGAGGTGAAATGCCATGTTCTGACAGTATCAGATGTGCTCTAGCCTTGTACTCAGAATGAATCTGTGAGGAAAAATTCAACTGATAAACTACAGAGGCATTTCATATTGCAGCTTTGGATCATGAAAGGTTCTCGAGTCATTAAAACTAAACTGAGGAACCCTAAAGAATAATTTGCTCCATGTACGTTAAAACACTCTGGCACTTTCTGCCATTCCAGTTTCAAAAAAGGAACTTTTTCCTTTGAGGAAAACGTCTCCAAAACTCCCAGGTAAGAAAAGGCCTTAAATGGTTCCTGTGCTCATGCTGGGGAGATGTGCAGGGAAGGCAGAGTCAGGCTCTGGTGCTCCCCTGCCCTGGGAAGCTCCTTGTAAACTCAGCTGTGGTTTTGGTTCCTCTGCTGGCACCTGCTGTACTTTCTGCTTGCTGGTGGCTTCACACTCATTGGTGCTGCCACATTTCCTTGTTTACTGGCAGGTCACCATGTCCCTTGAAAGTCCCCAGCAGTTATCCAGTCCTCAGAGGTTTGTGTTACCAGGAGTTTAGTGAGTTCAATACGACCCTGGCAACACCGGCAGCTTTGCCCGGAGCAGCTTCTGTGCCCCGCACGCTCTCCTGCCCCCCACGCTGCCTGCTGAGAGCAATCACTGCCACAGCACCTGCCTTTCCCAAAAGTGTGCTCAGGCACTGTCTGGGAAAGTGCTGCTTGGCACAGGCCAGGAGCTGTGGGTGGCTCACAAACAGGCTTGGTTGATCACAGGCTGATGCTTAAATCCACACTTTGGCTCTGCTTAATTTAGTATTATAAACAAAGCCTTTGCTGCTCTCTGTTATCCATCCTTGAGTGATCCTGAAGGCAGGAATAGATCTCCTGGGAGTGACAGCTCTGCAAGTCACCTTGCAAAACACTTAAAGAGCAGCACTTAAAGGATCCCCGTGGTGATTTGGCTTGGCCAAACTTGAACATTATTTCTTTGGAAGTCTTCAGTTTAAAGTCTTCATTGTTATTATCTGTGAGATTTCATTTAGGAAGCTACATTAACTGACAGAGGGCAGGTTTAGATGGGATACTGGGAAGGAATTGTTCCCTGGGAGGGTGGGCAGGCCCTGGCACAGGGTGCCCAGAGCAGCTGTGGCTGCCCCTGGATCCCTGGCAGTGTCCAAGGCCAGGTTGGATGGGGCTTGGGACAGCCTGGGACAGTGGGAGGGGTCCCTGCCATGGCAGGGGTGGCACTGGGGGGGCTTTAAGGTCCCTCCCAACACAAACCATTCCTTGACTCTGTGGTCTCCAGATAAAAGTTGCAGGAAGGGTGGTAGGACGGTTGAGCATGGCTGGTGTGTGGGTTTGGTTCAGGGCTGTTCAGTTCATTTTCCCATCTCCAGGAAGGACCAGGCAGCAGGAGCAGCACCTCAGAGAAGCATAACAAACAGGATAGGGATGCAGGTGCTCTTTCCTGGTGCATCTTTGGAGCATCTGCTATCTTAGATTTCCTACACCCATTTGGGAGAATGGGTGACTGTCTCATAGTCACCTGGTGAACCTGCCACCAAGTGTTGGAACCAGTTAGTAGTTCCACATTGCACCATAGCTGTGAGTCCACTCTTGGTTTTGTTTGTTGTCCAAGAAATACTTGTGTTTCTGAAGCATGGCATGACCATTCCAGTGCTTGCTTGTGTCTGTGCCACCCATCTCTGGAGCTTGGTTTGACTACAACATGATCCTTTTTGAGAGGCGTTTATGTCATTTTAGGATGGTTAAGATGTGAAGCCATAATATTTTATGTCTTACTCCTTTCCCAATAACTGTTAGCACATCGTTAACCTTCATGCTTCCCTTGAGCACTGAGCTGAGGCTTCTGAGAGCTCCCCGGTGACTTCAAAGCCTTTGGGATTTGGCTGCTGATCTGCAGCAAACTGCTCCGTGTCACAGCTGGGGTTATGCTTTGATCATCTGTAAATACTCTTCACTTATTAGTACTAAATTTCGCACTCTCTGGATCATTCTTTATCACCAACAGCTGTGTTACCTCACAGTGCCTTCCCTTTCCAGGCCAGTTGGGAATAACTTGACTGGTGTGTACATGTGAGAAATCCACTGATTCCTACTTCAGGCCTCCTGCCAGGTGTGTCAGTAAGAACAGGCAGGAGGATTCACATTTAGGGGTTGTTGATAAACACCAGCTCAGGCCTCCACCCAGAAACTTGCTGGTCTGATGCCAAGGGAGCTCATCTTCCCAACTTACAGGTGATAAGTGAAATGATTTAACAATGGGTCTGTAATTTAATGGAGGTAAAAAAGAAAAAGGAGAGAACAGAACAGCCTTAAAATCAAGTGGAAGGTGTCCCCGCCCATGGCAGGGGGATCGAACAAGATGATCTTCAACGTCCCTTCCAACCCAAATAATTTCATGATTCTATGACATAACTATTACTTTTCCAAAATACAACCATAATGATTTAAAGTTCTTCTCTCTGGTTTAATATATAAATACTGTCCTATCCATGTACAATAATATCTGGTTTATATATTATATATTTATAGGTTATAGGATATATTAATATATGTAAATACAAGTCAGAGATTGGACTTGGGGATCTTGAAGGTCTTTTCCAACCTAAATGATTCTATATTATTGTAAATAAAAGTATAAGGCTGGTTTAGCCTCTCCGTTACTGCTGCGGTGATGAAAAATGGTTATTTGAGATTCCCTACCCTCTTTCACTGCTTGATGAGGGAGTCAGTGCTGTAGATAGACAGAGCAGCTGCAGCCAGGAGTAGCTCAGGAGTGGCTGTGCACAGGGAGTGTGTCCCGGGCCAGCCCCAGGGGCTCAGCGAGGCTCTGTGTCCCCACAGACACACGCGCAACGGGGCGGTGATCGCGCGCTGCAGCCAGCCCGAGATCAGCTGGTGGGGCTGGCGGAATGCCGATGACGAGTATCTGGTGACGTCCATTGCCAAAGCCTGTGCCTTGAACCCTGGAGCGAGGACGTCGGGTGCCGTGCCGCACGCGGGGAGCAGCGATGGCAGCGAGCCCTGCGATGCCGACTTCGGTGAGATGGCTCCTGCCAGCCCTCCCGACACCACGGAGGGGCTGCCAGGCCTGTCCCAGGGCAGGGCTTTACCCTCCTGCCCAGGGGGAGAACCTGGGCCCCATCACACCATGCCTGCAGTGTGTGGGTGGCTCTCTGGGCTCACTCACGGTGGCACTGGGGCGGAGGGACGGAGGTGCCAGGAGCTCAGTCCCTGTGTGTCCCTGCAGACTCATCCTTGACAGCGTGTTCAGGCGTGGAGAATGCGGGAACCCCTCAAAAGCTGCTGATCCTCGATGCCAGGTCCTACACGGCAGCCGTGGCCAACAGGGCCAAGGGAGGTGGCTGCGAATGCGAAGGTACCGAGGGCCAAAAACATCCCAGAGCATCTTCCTCTTGGGCCTGGCAGTGACTCCTAGGGCACAGCTGGGGATGGGGCAGCATTTTGGTGCTTGGTCTCTGGGAGCATGTTCCCACACAGGGATCTGGATGGGCTGGATCAACAGGGCAAGGCCAACTGGATGAGGTTCAATAAGGCTAAGTGCTGGGTCCTGCATTTGGGTCACAACAGCCCCACTGGAATGCTCCAGGCTGGGGCAGAGTGGCTGGAAAGCTGCCTAGTGGAAAAGGACCTGGGATCGTTGGTTGGCAGCAGCTGAACATGGGCCTAGGTGTGCCCAGGTGAGCAACAGGTCAATGACACCTGAGCTGTACCAGCAGTAGTGTGGTCACAGGGCCGTGGCCATCCCCCTTATCTGGCCACTGCTGAGACACCTCCAATCCTGGGGTCAATTTTGTGCCCATTAGCACAAGAAAGACCATGAATAGTGAATGGAGCTAGGGAAGGGTCTGGAGCATCAGGAGTGGCTGGGGGAGGTAGGGGAGCTTAGCCTGGAGAAGAGGCTCAGGCAGGACCTTGTGGCTCTGCACAACTCCCTGACAGGAGGGGGCAGCAAGGTGAGGGTCGACTCTGCTCCCAGAGAACAGGGACAGGAGGAGAGGGAATGGCCTCAGGCTGGGCCAGGGGAGGTTTAGGTTGGATATGGGGAAAATTTCTTCATTAAAGGGTTGTCAGGCCCTGGCACAGCTGCCCAGGGCAGTGTTGGAGTCCCCATCTCTGAAGGGGTTTAACAGCCCTGTGGATGTGGCACTTGGGGACATGGGTTAATAGTGGCCTTGGCAGTGCTGGGAAACGGTTGGACTCATTGACCTTGGAGGTTCTTCCCAACCTTAGGGACTCCATGAACAGCAGGAGTGGTGTGTAAGGGGTGGCTGCACTGGGGTGTGGAAGCAGTAGCAGTAGAGTTGGATTCGATGACCCTTGTGGGTCCCTTCCAGTTCAGAATGTTCTGTAGCTGCTGTAGCTCTCTCTAAATGTTCCTGTCTCTCATATCAGAGTATTACCCCAACTGTGAAGTTGTGTTCATGGGCATGGCCAACATCCACTCCATCCGGAACAGCTTCCAATATCTGCGTGCTGTCTGCAGCCAAGTGCCAGACCCCAGCAAGTGAGTGACCTTCTCTAGCTGAGTTTGATGCCATATCTGTCAGTGACCTCGGGGGGTTTCACTCCTTTTTCCTTTTTTTATCCCAGGTTTCTACCTGAGGAAATGGAGGGATGGGAAAGTGCTTAGCTTGAATGCTGCTAATTTTGATCCATTAATCCAGAAGGGATTGTGGCACTGTCTCAGTGTCACTTGGTTGTGTGTGTCCTCTGGGGGTTTCTCAAATGTGGCTGTATTTGAGAAAAATTAAATTTGGGGTTGGATTCTTTGCCCTTCTTTCTAGGCTGCCTGGGTCTTCTGAGGCATGTTTTAGAAAAGACTGATTTTTACTGAAGACTCCAAGAAAACTGATGTTAAAATGTATTTTTTTCCTTCAGGGGAGAGCTAAGCAACCATTTTCTTGCCTTTTTCCTCCTTGCAGCTGGCTTTCAGCCCTGGAGAGCACCAAGTGGCTGCAGCACCTGTCTGTCATGCTGAAGGCAGCAGTGCTGGTCTCCAGTGCCGTGGACAGAGAAGGGCGTCCGGTGCTGGTTCACTGCTCTGACGGCTGGGACAGGACTCCACAGATTGTGGCGCTGGCAAAGATTCTCCTGGACCCTTACTACAGGACCATGGAGGTAAGATTGTGCTCTGCTGCAGTTCATGTCTGTTCAAAGGCTGCCTTTGTCTTGGAATCCCCATGGAAAGGAGCAGGATTGCATTTGGGAATAAGCTTAGCAGTGTTTCTGCGCTGCTGTGGTGGGTGTTAAGTTTTCCTTGTTCTCTTCCTGCCTGTTTTGGGTGAACTGTTCCTCACTCCTCTGCCCAGCCTGGGGAAGTGCTGTGGGGAATACCATCTTGTGCTTAAAGTCCAGCTGGTTCCCTACTCTAAATTCTCTGAGCTGGTTACTGCTCATAGACATAACAACTGTAAGTTTGTGTCTGGAAACCTCCGACCCTGGTGAGCTTTCCTCCCAAACCAGGCAGCACAGCAGCCTCCTTCCCAGCCTTTCCTGCTGGATGGGGCTTGCTTTGTCCTGCCACGTGTCCTCAGCAAAGTCTCTGCAGTTGTTTTTTCTTTTGTTCCCAGGGCTTCCAGGTGCTCGTTGAATCGGACTGGCTGGATTTTGGTCACAAGTTTGGGGATCGCTGTGGACACCAGGAAAAGGTGGAAGATCAGAATGAGCAGTGCCCAGTTTTTCTACAGTGGCTGGATGCTGTTCATCAGCTTCTGAAGCAATTTCCCTGCCTCTTTGAATTTAATGAAGCTTTTCTGGTAAGAAATACGTGTGCAAATGTGAGCAGAGACAGGGAAAGTCATGATGTTTTACAATACTGGAGTTGAAAGAGAAGAGGTCTGCAGAACCTGGGAGATTGTGATGTGATCACAGAATCCCAGAATGGTTTGGGTTGGAAGGGAACTTAAAGCCCATCTCATTCCATCCATTCCCTGCCGTGGGCAGGGACACCTTTCACAACCCCAGACTGCTCTGTCCAACCTGGCCTTGGATGCTTTCAGGGATGGAACAGCCACAGCTTCTCTGGGCAGCCTGATCCAGGGCCTCACCACTCTAACAGGGAACAATTTGTCCCTAACATCTCATCTAAATCTGTTTTCTTTTAGTTTAAAACTGTTCTCCCGTGAAGGCGTGGTGGAGGGTTTATATACTCTGTGTTTTCTGAATCCCATCTCCAGTCCCTTTTGATCCCAGGGAATTCAGATGCCAGCAGCAGCACTGGTTTGATTTGCGTATCTCAGAGCTATATGGGTGTGAAACATTTGAAAAAAAATAAAATAGGGAAAAAATATTAATCTCTGTCGTACCAAAAAGTGCAGGAGAGGGTTCTAGAGAGTCATTTGGTTCTAGAGGGATGGGTTTGGTATCAGTTGAGTGTTGCTTTCCCTTCAATTTGAGGGAAGATTTTTGATCTGTGTCCTGCCCAGTGTGGAGGCGAGGACAGCAGTGAGGTCACCCAGGGTAGGCAGTGCATGAGCCATCCCAGAGGAGGGAAGATGTGTCCCCTGTAGGCAAGAGCCCCCTTTTCCCTGTGGCTCTGAGCCTGGCTCCCCCTCCACGCCACAGGTGAAGCTGGTGCAGCACACATATTCCTGCCTGTACGGAACCTTCCTGGGGAACAGCCCCTGCGAACGTGAGATGCACAACATCTACAAGCGCACGTGCTCCGTGTGGTCCCTGCTGCGGGCCGGCAACAAGAACTTCCACAACCTGCTCTATATGCCCGGATCTGAGCAGGTCAGTGGAGCTCCTGGCTCAGCTTTCCAGGCTTTTCCTCTGGCAGGCACTGGTGGGGGGCTGGAGGGCTTTCCATGGTGTTGGGCTCTGACACAGGTGGTGTCACAGGTGCTGCATCCCGTGTGCCACGTGCGCGCCCTGCACCTCTGGACAGCCATGTACCTCCCAGCCTCCTCACCACATCCTCTGGGACAGGAGGACATGGACATCTACATGCCCCCTGGATCTCAGAGCCAGGACTTCAGCGGCAGGTGTTTGGACAGGTAAGAGCTTAGAGCTTCAGGCTCAGGGTGTTGCGTACCCACAAATCTTCCTGCCCTTCTTGTAGTTTCTTGTAGTTTCCCTGTTGTTCTCATCTTCCTTGTGGGAGCAAGAGCTCTATAGCAGTGTCCCAGCCACTTGGAGAAATTGAGGTTCCTGCTGCACCTCAAAGGCAGGAGGCCACACTGGTGTTGTGCATTTCAGCTCCTGCAGCTGCACTGCCCCTCTCCACCCACCCCTGTAGCTGTAATGGGGAATATTTCCCTGGCCTCATCTCACCTTTGATGGAAACCAGAGAAGTTTTGGGGGGTTTATTGTGAGATTTGCTTTGCTTTTGGGTTCTAGATTACCAAAGACAAGATCTATGGATGACCTGCTCTCAGCCTGTGACTCCAGCAGCCCTCTGACCCGCACATCCAGTGACCCCAACCTGAACAACCACTGTCAGGAGGTGCGGGTGGGCTTGGAAACCTGGCATGCCAGCACTGAGGGGGCTGAAGGTGCTGCAGTGGCCACAGGAGAGGCACGGCCCAGGGGGGAGAAAGAGGAGAACCCTCCTCTGCAAGACAGCAGCTGTGCTGAGCACGAAGGGCCAAGCAGGCAGCTGGGCAACCAGGCTGCTGTGCCTGCCAGCAGTGTCCCTGCGGAGGCGGAAAAGGGAAATGGAACACTCACAGAGGAACTGGATGGCATAGGTCCAGATCCAAATCCTTCCGGACAGGAAAAAAATGATGAGGTTTCCACCAGTTCTGGAAAGCATTTGGAAATCTGTCCCCAGGAACCTTTGAAGGCTGCTGGCATGGCGTCCAACAGAGGAGGCTGTCCCAAAAGAATCACCAACCACCAAGACATTCCCAGCCAGGAGTCCCTGGCACCAGGCACCCCTTCTCAGGACATCCCAGGCCCTGCCCTGGGTATCCCATGCCCAGATGCAGACAAGGGCAGAGGTGATGCTGGCCAGAGCATGCCCTTGGAGGAGCCTGGCCGGCCAGGGAGGTTCCTTCTGGAGCAATGGCGCAAGCCCATTTCCCAGAGCCAAAGCAGCGAATTCTCCTTCCTGGGGTCCAACTGGGACAGTTTTCAAGGCATGGTGACATCGCTCCCCAATGCGGAGCCCGCACCCAGACACCTCCTCTCCTATGGCTGCTGCAGCAAGAGGCTGAGCGGCAAACCCCTGCGGGCCCCAGGCCTGTGCCTCAGTGGCCCGTGGTCTGGCAGGGAAGGTGGGAAACCCTCGGCCTGCGCTGGCCATGTGAGCGCACATTTCGGGAAGCCCAGCCGTTTGTGGCTGCCCTGCCACGTGAAACAAGCCTCTGGTCCCAAGCACCTGCTGCCAAAATGTCCTTCTCCTGTGCCTCCTCTCTACCTGGACGACGATGGGCTGCCCTTCCCCACGGACGTGATCCAGCACCGGTTGCGGCAGATCGAGGCCAGCTACAAGCAGGAGGTGGAGCAGCTACGCCGGCAAGTGCGGGAGCTGCAGCTGCGCCTGGACATTCGCCACTTCTGCGCCCCTCCGGCCGAGCCCCCCATGGACTACGAGGATGACTTTGTGAGTACAGGCTGCTCACACCCCGTGCCGGGTCCCTGTACCCCTGCACACCTCCCTCTCCAACCCACAGCTCTCCATCCCTTTGGGAGGGGGTGGGAAAGATTGTTCCTTCATCAGTTGTGTCCTTGTCCTGGCCATGTCCTCATCCACCCAGAAATATCTCTGCTGCTTGAGGACCAAACTCCTACACACTCGTGGATGCTTTGCCCCGTGTCTGGGGGCTCGGGAGCCACCCGGGTGCCCCTCACCAGCACAGAGTGTGCAAAGCAGGACATGCCCTGAGTGTGTGCCCAGCAACAGAGGGGATTGGTGACCTGGTCTCCTTTTGCAGACGTGTCTGAAGGAATCAGATGGCAGCGACACGGAGGATTTCTGTTCTGACCACAGTGAGGACTGTTTGTCGGAAGCAAGCTGGGAGCCTGTGGATAAGAAGGAGACTGAGGTGTGTGTCCCATCATGGAGTTGTGATGCAGTGAGAGGCAATGTTTTTTGCAGCTGACCTGGGTGGGCACAGCAGCAGAGAGTGGTCTGGAAGTGAGGCAGTGGGCAGCCTCCCGTGTCATTGACACATCCTCTGCTGCTGCTGGCTCGGGTTGGGTGGGCTTACTCTGAGGTGTGGCCACCCCCAGCCTGCCCAGAGCTGTCCCTGGGGGGTTACAGATGGGAGCTGACTGGTGTCTGCCCTAGGTCACGCGGTGGGTCCCAGACCACATGGCCTCACACTGCTTCAACTGCGACTGTGAGTTCTGGCTGGCCAAACGGAGGCACCACTGCAGGTAAAAATGTCAGCGCTGGGCCCCTCCTCTCCTCAGCCTGGTGTCCCAAAATGCCCCTTTGCCAGGTCTGTTCCCTCCAGCTCCAAGGAGAAGGTTTTAGGTCTTTCCACTACGTGCCAAGCCTCATCAGTTCCCTGCGGAGATCCATTCTGCATGGTTCTTGTCTCTATTTTTCCAAGGCCTTTGATCCCTCTCTTGGACAGCAATGAGTCCCTGTCAGCACTAGCAGTTTGCTTGCACTGCTGACCACAGTATAAGAAACATTCACAATCCTCAGTCAGACCAGTGCTTTGCCCTGACCCTGGGACCCTTTGTGCTTGCTCACGTTCTTCTGTGGTGGTCTCAGCTCTCTTCTCACTGGTTTTCTTCATCCTTGACAGGAACTGTGGGAATGTGTTCTGTGCTACCTGCTGCCATCTGAAGTTGCCCATCCCTGATCAGCAGTTGTACGACCCTGTCCTCGTTTGTAACTCCTGTTATGACCATATCCAAGTGTCTCGTGCCAGGGAGCTCATGAGCCAACATATGAAGAAACCCATTGCCACAGCTTCCAGCTGAATGCCAGACAAGGGACCTGTCTAAGCCCAGCCTTTTCTCTCATGGGTTTGAAGGGTGACTCTGCCTCCAGGGTAACCGTGAAGGCCTTTGGTGAAACGCTTGAACACCAAGTTGGAATGCACAGCCTGTCTGCAGCAGCCTCGCTGCCAGGCTGGAGCAGAGGAGCTCAGATCAGAGAGTTTGCTGTGTCCCCACCCCAGAGCTGGTGGGCCCGGATGGCCTAGGGCTGAGAGTGGATCACAACCTCTTCCTTTTGTGGGCTGGAAAGCAATGTTTTCACAGCTCTTGCCTGTGCAAAGTCCCCCCAAAGCAATAGAAAGGCATGTTTAGAACCACCTCCCCCTCCAAAGGCAGGGTGCTGTGTGAGAAGGAAGAGGGCAAGCTCCTGTGGGCGTTGGAAGGGCCTCAGCCTGGAGCAGATATGTAGATTCTCTTTCTATGAGTGTGATTTGTGATCAACTTGGTGAAGAAAACTCATTAGCCATCACGAATCGATTTTCTCTTGGCCTCTGAAGAGAAATTCATTCCAGCTGAAAAGGGCCGAGCAGATCATGCCCGTTTTCAGGCTCTACCGGGATCAGTGTTGCACTGGACCTTGTCCCTGCCCCCAGCACCATGGGAACATGGGAGGTTGGCTTTTCACTTCTGCTCTGCCCGTCTGCTTTGTCTGCGGTCGTGTCACAGCCTGGTGCTAACACAGGAATGGCACCCTGATCCTCTCCTGGCATGGAAACAGAACTCGTGTTCCTGTGTTGCTCCTCCTCCTGTTTTCTGCCCTCAGCTCTCCACTTCCTACTGCTCTTTATCCTGAAAACTTGATACCGTGAGGGTATAGGCCATAATGTGTTGTTTTACCTCCTGGAATGTGCTGTCTGGTGTATGTGAGGGTTTCAGTCTAAATGCTGCTATATATTTCTGTGCACTTAATGTAACCCGAAGAAGGGAGAATGAAGCATCAAGACCAAAATGGGGGTGGGGAAGGACACTGGCTGACGTAGACACTACAGGCTGTGCTTTTCACTTTAGGATGTACAGCCAGACTGTGCTTTTCACTTTAGAATGTACAGCCAAGCTGCAGTGGTAACCATGACATGTGGCATCTGTTCAGTGGTGGAAACAATCTCTCTGACTTGCCCCAGTGCTACCTGAAATGCCTCTTGAATTTGACTTCTTTTTTTGTCTCCTGTACAGTGGTCAAAGTTCAGAGTTGCCAACTTGTAATTGCCTCTCTGCTTCTCCTTTAAACTAGAGAGCAGGAATCCCAGCTCATCCTAAGGACAAGAAACTGGGTTTAGAAAGGAAGAAAGGTTTATAACGTGCGCTTCAGTGGGCTTGTAATCCCTAGGTCCCTCGGGGAGCATCTGTCCTGCCTCCACATCCACATCTGTGGATACTAGTCAGGAAGAAGAGTTTGAAAGTGGGGCATTTCTTTGCAGAAATGTAGGTTTTCTTTCCAATATATTCTGCACTTCAGGAGCTGAGACTCGGTATGTGGCAGGGAGGACCTGTGAGGACATTGGTCTGCTAACAAGGCAAAGACTTGACACTGTTGTGATCTCCCAGATCTTTCGGTAGTGGTTTGTCATCTCCATTGGAAGGAATTAAATAAGGACCCTTTCCTGCACTTTGACTTGTTAGCCTCTGGTTTTGTAAATCCTGATGTGTGAGTGAAGCTCATCCTCTGAAGACCCTGTACTTACATAGACTCTGCTTCTTTTCCATGCTGGGAACAACCAACATGGCTCTGGGAAGAGCAGGTACCTTGCTTCAGATTCTCCCCTGCCTTTTACCTTGCAGTCATTGCCGGACATGGATGCATGACCATTGGCCTGGCAGAAGAAACTGGATTTGCTCCTGTTTTGCACACGTTGGGATGACTGCAAGTGATGAGGAAGCCAGAAACCAAGTACTGCTGGCCCTCCCATTCAGGCCATTAGTCCAAACTGCTTTTAGCTCTTTTGAGTTTCAGCGTCACAATGTGCTGGCCAAAAACTCTCCAGTCAGTTTGATGGCATTGTGACAAACAAAATGTGCTGTACAACTCGATACAGTTGAAATAAAATCTCTATATTAGTGCTGCTGGGTTTGGCCCCTTCTTTCCTCTGTGAGGAGTTCTGCTTGCCCAGGGGCTTTCAGGCTGTCATTACTCATCACCTTTTCCCTTGATTAAGGAGTGTTAGGGATTTAATATCCCTTCTCACAATCAGAATCACAAGTAGGGCACAGAACACCTCTGCCCTCTTCCAAACAAACCTGCAGGATGTCCTTCCCAGGATAACCAGGGCCTTCCAGCCTCTCCTATAAGGACTCAAGAAGTTGTTTTCTTTCTGGAAGCATTGTTAGGCAGGATTCTCTGCCATGAGAAGAGGCTGAGAGAGTTGGGATTGTTCACCTGTAGAAGACTCCAGGGACACCTTAGAGCACCTCCCAGTGTCTAAAGGATCTGCAGGAGAGCTGGAGAGGGACTTTGGACAAGGAATGAAGGGTGACGACACAGGGAATGGCTTCCCACTGCCACAGGGCAGGGCTAGGTGGGATATTGGGAAGGAATTTTTCCCTGGGAGAGGGTGCCCAGAGGAGCTGTGGCTGCCCCTGGATCCCTGGAAGTGTCCAAGGCCAGGTTGGACAGGGCTTGGAGCAACCTGGGGTAGTGGAAGGTGTCCCTACTCATGGTAGGGGGTGGAACTGGATGAACTTCAAGATCCTTCCAACCAAACTACTCCTTGATTCTATGATCCCCTCATACTCCTCACTGACATTTTCCTAGCACCTGTTCCAGGTAGGTGTGTGGGTGGTTCCTCTGTGCAGGATGGTGGGTGGAAGAGTTGTGCTGGATGGTGCTGCAGGTCAGTCATAGTTTGTGATGGAGCCAGAGAAAATCTCCTGGAAAGGCTGTCCTCAATTCAAAGATCCAGGGATATTGAAATTCAGCAGATGCCTGGTAAACTACTCCCTGAGTTCGGCTCAGGTGTTCTGTCAGACAGGTGATACCCAAAGGCCTCATATCAGAAGTGTGGGGAACAGGACACCTTGTCACATTGAAACGTAAACCATTGTTCCTCACAGTCACATGAGGTCAACTCAGGAGGCTGCTTTTGCTTAAGGTTGTAAAACTGAGACAAAGAAGGTATTTAAATGAGATTCTAGAAACCAGATAAATCAGTGAAATTATAGGCTTGCCAACACTTGAATACAGGTTCGCGATGTGAAATGGAATTGGTACTTGCCCGACTGACATGAGAACTATGAAGTTTAGAGGGGTAACCTCTCTATGGAATCTGCAGTCACTTCCCCAGTGAGGTGAGGGCTCGGCTTTGAGGAATTCCCTCAGGCAGCTGCTGACCCTCAGAGAATTCCTGACTGCTGACCCAAGGATGAGACTCCACTGACCCTTGGCAGGGCTCCAGCCTGGTCCAGTCTGATCTATGGTCAAATGGTCACATTAATCATGGCTGGATGGGGTCTGACCTGCTGCCCACCACAGCCAGCACAGGTGTGACAGGCTGGTCACACTGGGACTGCCTGTGGCAGGACACGGGCTGGAGGGGCTGGTCCCAGCTGTGGTGGGTGCTCTACCACAGCAACACTACTCAATATTAGTAATGACCAGCATTTTTACAAGAAAAGGCCATTTATTATTAATTTCCATCTCTAGCAGTTCCAATGTCATCTGGAGAGGCAGAGGAAGGCTGACTGCTGGGACATGGCTGTGACTTGTTGGCTTCTTACCTCCAGCAGGGAAAATACCACAACAGAATTCCCCCATACACAGTTAAAAGGTAAACCGTTGTTTATAAATTATATTTATTAAGTAACAAGCTGCTGGGACACTCGTGGCTAGTGTCACATCAGCCTGGCCACCCCAGTGAGGGGCACTGAACTCTCCTGGTTATTAAGCATGGAGGAAATTGTTATCACTGCAGGAACATAAAGCCATCATTGCCAACACGTTCAACCTGAGGTAATCGGTACCTGCCGAAATGGGTCTGAACCCAGCACAAACAGGGACATCAAAGCCTTCCGCATCCACGCACCAACTGCCAGGAATCCTTGGTGAATTAACAACTGGGGCTGTGTGTGATGTGCCACGCTATCTCAGCAGCCACTGAACAAAATAAACACACATTTCTGTGTAGTGAGAAGCCAGGTCAGGCTGGCAAAGGCTGGGGTTACTCAGGTGTGTTAATGGATAATGCTGAAACGGCCAGCGACGTGGAGGAGGAAGAGGAAAAGGAAGGTGACCTGTGGCCTTGTGAACCCTGTGAGTGTTGCACAGGAGACAGTTCAAAGTGAGAGACACAGGCAGGAAAGATTTCTGAGTTTTCTCAGGTGTGTGAGTGTCCGTCCGGTCCATTTTCAGTGATAGTTCACACATTTCTCTCCTAAGATCTTGGGCCTCTGTGAAAGTGAACATGGTCTGCTGCCATTTGTTTGTGGGCCCTCTGGTATCTCTGTGTGTCCTTAGATAAAACAATTGTCTGTAGATGAAAGATGCTGCACACAGCCTCCAGTATGTTTAAAATTATCATAATTTGAAACAAAAAAAAAGTTGCCCAAAGCAGTGCACAGCTTCAGTCTCACGAAGCTTAGGCTGCTCATTCAGCTTTAGAATCACAGAATAATTAAGGTTGGAGAAATCCTCTGAGGTCACCGAGTGCGACTGTGCTCCATCACTGCCCTATGTCCCCAAGTGCCACATTCACAGGGCTGTTAAACCCCTCCAGGATTAGGGACTCCCCCCCTGCCCTGGGCAGCTGTGCCAGGGTTGGACAACCCTTTCCGTGAAGAAATTTCTGCTGATGTCCACCCTGACTCTCCCCTGGCCCAGCCTGAGGCCGTTCCCTCTCCTCCCGTCCCTGTTCCCTGGGAGCAGAGCCCGATCCCCCCGGCTGTCCCCTCCTGGCAGGGGGTTGTGCAGAGCCATAAGGTCCCCCCTGAGCCTCCTTTTCTGTGGGCTGAGCCCCTTTCCCAGCGCCCTCAGCTGCTCCTCATCGGACTGGAGCTCCCATTTCCTGCCTTTTTACCTCAGCCCGTCCCTCAGGGTGCCGGCTTCGGCCGCGGCCGGACACATCCCATGGGAGCGCTGGGAGGGGTCGGCGGGGCTGTGAGGGGACGGCGGGGCTGTGAGGGCGGGAGGAGCTGAGGGGGAAGACCTGCCCTGGTGGCTGCTCGAGTCACCCGGAGAAGGGAAAGGGTCGTTGTCCGTGAAGGTGGAGGTGCTGTTTCCCGGGTCAGTCTGTCTGTACCCTACAGCTCCGTGTGCTGCTCTGATATCCTCGCCCTGCTTCCTGCAGCACCATCCACCTTCAGGACAGGTCAGGGTATCCCAATCCTTATTTCTGGCTACTGTTTAAGAGCAGGATTTTGCCATCTGATTCCTGAGGTGTTTTCTGTGATATATGTGGGACTTCACCTGTAATACCAAGAAAACAAAACTAAGCGTTTGACAAGGCAAAAAACTCACCTCAACACCAACTTAGGAAGAATTTAAGTTAAGATTTAACATTGTTAAGATGAAGATGAGTCATTAACGGCTTCTTCAGTGCAGCCTGCTCTGACTGATGCACTGCAGGGCAGTGGTAGAGCAAACGCTATGACACGGCCTTTTGATTTTTTGGCCTCTCTTTCTATGGGATTTCTACGGCAGTTTTAGGGAGCTTTGGTCCTCAGGGTCTCAGTTTCTAGAAAGGCAGAACAAGGCAAACATTGGGTTTCATGCGCAACCGAGTTCTGACAGGCTGACGATTCCTTGTCCTGATGATTTAGGCATGGCTTTGCTGTAAATGTGAGGTAATTTGAGAGATAAAAGATATTTTTCTTTGCAAAGCATCAGTCTGCTCCAAATGTCTTGCAACATGGAACTCTCTGTTAAACGTCGAGGAACAACTCCTGACAAGCAATTTTGCTTCCTAGCTTGGCTAGGTGGTGTCTTGTTGATATGTTAAGACTACACAATCATAATTTCCCTATCCAAAAGTAAAATGTAAACAAGGGAATTCTCAAATGTCTGGTCATTCTCTGTAAATATATGGTAAAAATACTGATTGAAATAAAAATACTACTTGCTGCTCTTTCTGAGCAGGAAATATTCAGTCCTAAAGGTTAACTCTTAATAGATTTTCAGGGCCAAGTTGTATTTATTTAGTGATTTTTAATGATTTAATGTGAACTTGCAGAATGATGACTGTAAGTTGTCCATCTTGAGTTAGTTCCCATCATAGAATCATGGAATGGTTTGGGATAGAAGGAACCTTAAAGCCCATCCAATTCCACCCCTCTGCCATGGGCAGGGACACCTTCCACTAGACTAGGTTGCTCCAAGCCCTGTCCAATCTGGCCAGTCAGAGGACAGAAAGAGGTAAATGTGAGAATATTTTTAAATATTCCTTTAGAGTGAGAATTGGGAACTCCAGGGTGAGAAAGCCTGGCTGCTGGATGAACTGTTATGGAGTAAACTATCCTGAAATTTGTACTTGGCATGGGATATCTCTGTGGAAAAGGCACAAATGCAGTTGGGTTTGTGGGAATTCAGTGAGCACAGGGATCCTGGGTGTTGCTGTCAGTGTCTGAACAATTTCGCTGGAGCCTCTAATAGGAATCAAACTGTCCCAGCTTATGAGCTAATTTAATGAAATAATCAGCAAGAGAGGAAGCTAAGAGAAAAATAAAGAAAATATCTACGAAATGACAAAATGGCAAAGTTTGGGATATTTTTGTCTGAACGGAACTAGTTGAGCTGACTGGAAAAAAAAGTTGACTTTGAATTTTTATTCTTGACAAAATGCCTCTTCATAAAGTGCTTTCAGGGTCAGCTGGAGGATTTGGACATTGCTCTTTCCTAAGTTGTCCAGGAGCTGCTAGCACTGGAGTTCTGGCGAAGCCTGGCTTTGTGATTTTCATGGGTTTTTACCATATTGTCAGGTTTAACACACAGCACTTGCTGTTTGACTGCTTTGGTTTAGTGGCTCCTGCACACTGGGATTTCAAGGACATTTCTGGGCACTAGTGACTTGTTCCTGAGGTTGGAGGAGACTGAGCACTGCACAGAGGTGGGCAAGCACTGCCCTCCTGCCTGCAGCAGCACCGTGTGTTTAGCCTGGTTCTGGGCTGGCTGTGCTGCAGCAAAGGTGTTCTCCTGCTTGCCCAAAACTTTGTGGAGCCTCAGCTCCTTGTGCTGCCATTCACTGCCCGGGAAAAGTCCTCTCCCCAACACTCATTTCACTTTCTCATGTATCCCCTGCAGCACTGCAGACTCAGGGCACTTTTATCACCAGGGCTTTTTCTTTCCATCCTTTTACACAACAACCTCATCCCAGAGGCAGGAAGGTTGCCAAAGTTTTCCAGATAAAGGAGTTTCCACTCTGGCTGCTTCAGCAATGCACTCAGCCCACCACTGCTTCCACTCTCCACCCCTGCACATCCTCGGTGCAGGACTCAGGTCCATCAGGTATGAAAAGAATTTCTGCACTTGCTTGTCAAAAAGAGAGTTATTAGTGATCCTTTTACATATATTTCTGCAATGCTCTGTCCTGTGTATATTTCAAGTGAGAATTGGATAGAAATTGGAAAGCCTAAATGGAAGAGAAACCTTTAAAGCCAAAAGATTCTGTTTGGTGTGCCTGTTGTTCCTCTGGATTTTGAGCATTCCCTGGTGATTTCCAGACAGTCCCTGCTGAAGTTAAAGGGCAAGGAGAAAAACGTTTGTCCACAACTAGTCACTGTTAGGCTAACATTCATATACATTTTTTTAATTAAGCGAAATTAGGACAATAAAGAACTGATGACATGTTGAAAGTTCCTGGTCTCATATTTTCCTGGGTTATGTTTTTAAATGTACAAGATTAGTCAAAAATATTATGTAGCATAGTTTGTTCTGCTCATATTTTTTTTTCTTGCCTAACTTCTTTATGTTGTATTTTTTTATGCACTGAAAAGCAGAAAGTACAAAAGTCTTGACTTTTTCCTTTCGTCCAAAATGGTTCTGCTAAAATTTTCAGTCTCACTGAAATATTATTATTCTTCAGAAGAAAAGCCAAAGCAAGTTACTAGGAAAAAAATCCTTCCCTGTGAGGGTGGAAGGGCCCTGGCACAGGGTGCCCAGAGAAGCTGTGGCTGCTCCTGGATCCCTGGAAGTGTCCAAGGCCAGGTTGGATGGGGCTTGGACACCCTGAGATAGGGGAAGGTGTCCCTGCCCATGGCAGGGGTGGCACTGGATGGGCTTCAAGGTCCCTTCCAACCCAAACCATTCTTTAATTCTGCAATTTTGTATATCCCCTGATTTCTCTGCTCTCCTTCCTTCTCTACACTGTAACATACAGAATGCTGAAAGCTTATTTCTTCTTGTGTCTGCCTAAAAACATCTTCTTCCCTTCATCTTAAGCACACAGCACTAGGATTAGCTTATTTCCAAAGTGATACTTCAAATATAAATTTCTTAAAGAGGGCTTTAAAGAATATATTTTCAATCTTATTCTTGTCTCTTTTCATGTCACTGTTGAAGTCCCAGTAAATTAATTTGACGTAAAACTTTGTTAAAAGGTTTCTTTTTATGTGTGTTCAAACTTCTTTGTTGACTTCAGCAACAAGAAGATTTCTCTGGGTTTTTCACCATGAGAGCAGTAAAACAAAAGATGCCCACCTGAGTCTTTTAGATCATAATTATTTGAAGGATTTAGTTCTGTTTGCTTTCTACTATTGGCAAAACCTTTGCTAGAGGTAGAGCTGGATCAGAGAAATGCCATGAAGCTTTATTATCAGAGAACAACAAAAAATCGGTCAAGGAGGCTGTGTGAGAAATGGGAGTTATTGGTGCCACCTGACCTTGCAAGTCTAGTCGTGCCTTCAAATGCATCAGTGGCAGAGGGTTCTTTTGCCCATGATCACCTTTATGGTGAGTGGTAACCTCAGAGCAGTCGTGGTGCTCTGAGTCATACACCCCTCTTAAGATAAATAATTGTCTTTGTATGCAGGGTTTAAAATTCACATGGCCGAAAGGGGATTCTTAAAATAAAAAGCAGCTGAAAACATCTGTTTTAACACAGCGTGAAGAGCACCACATTTTCCCTTGAGAAAAGCAGAGTAGCTGCATTAGTAATGCACTTGTAAAACTTGTTGTAGGATTCATCTTGCCTAAGATTCATCTGAATGTGTAATAGTCAGTTGGATGTGCCTGGGCTTGCACAGAGATTGCACAGAGAGTGGAGAGAAACAGGCACCTCCCAGAGCTTGAGCCACTACACCTTTCTTAGATGGATGCCTTTTGGGAGACAATTAATTTCTTTCTGATGAGCCTATTAGTTCATCAAGGGTGCAGAGAGTTGACAGCTGCCAGATCTCTCAGACTGTGGCAGGAAGGATTAATCCCACCTGGCTGTTGAAGTGCAGACAACACCGTCTCTCCCATTTTCTCTTCTTGAAGAGACTTTCTTCATTTCAGTGAGGAAATCATTTTCATTTTCACCATTCCTTTGGTTGATACAGGACCAGAGCTTGCAGATTTTGTATCCAGACCCATTCCAAGTGTTCACTGATCTGGCAGGAACAGGCACAGCTTCATTCCCTAATTTCCTGCACAGCTTTGAGTTCTGTTGGCCCCAGATGAGTAACTACCTCCCCTTAAGCATAACTTTTGGGCCTGACTTTTTAAGTTCCCAGTGGAAGGATGGTCTTAAGTTGCTTCCTTGGTATTTCCCATGCAGCATGTGCTCAAGTGGGATGGGAGATGCTGGAGAGTGTCAGTCTTGTATCCTTTGGCCCAGCTGAGCTTGCAATAACCACTTTTGATGCCTATTCCCATTCCTGGAAATGATCCAGGCATTCCTTCAATTTCCAACAGATCTTTGGAGAAATTATGTAGTACATGCTACTTCGAGCTTGGAACACATCTGATGCTGGTCATGTTGGATTTGCATTTATTTCATAGAACTATAAAGCGTGGAATGGGTTGATTTGGAAGAGATCTTAAAGCTCATCCCATTCCACCCCTTACATGGGCAGCAACACCTTCCACTACCCCAGGGTGCTCCAAGCCCTGTCCAAGCCCTGTCCAGCCTGGTCTTAGACACCTCCAGGTATGGGGCAGCCACAGCATCTCTGGGCACCCTATGCCAAGGCCTCACCATCCTCACAGCCAAGAATTTCTTCCCAAAATCTCATCTATCCCTGCCCTCTGGCAGTGGGAAGCCATTATCCCCTGTTCTGTGACTCCAGGCTTTTGTAAATGGTCTCAGTCCATCTTTCTTGTTGGCTCCTTCAGGCACTGGAAGGTCCCAGTGAGGTCAAGCCAAAGCCTTCTCTTCTCCAGGCTGAACAATCCCAACTCTTCCAGCCTTTCCTCCCAGCAGAGCTGCTCCATCCCTCTGATCATCCTGGTGCCTCCTCTGGACTTGCTTGAACAGGTCCATGTCCTTGCTGTGCTGGGACTCCAGGGCTGGATTTCTGGGCTTTCCGATTTCCTGAGCTTGCAGGTAGCCCTGGAACCTGTGAAAAGTCCTCAGTACCAATATGAGCCCCTCCTGAGTGCAGACCCCACTGGGAAAAGTGCCTGGGGGTCTTGCTCAGCCCCATCATTGGACCACTGGACTGATGAGAGCTCTCCTGAAAAGTGCTGCGCTTAGTTCAGTGCTTGGCGTGGGGCCATTCCCACCAGGTTGTTTGGATGTGGCAGTTCTGAAATGGAAGAGTAAGAGATTTTCCCAGTATTAACAGCCTCTGTGCCAGAGAGTGGAACTGGATACAGTTGCTGGTAAAGCTGCAGCCTTTGTGCCTTCAGTTAAAGTGATGATTGATTTGTTCTTTACTGGAACACTGAGAGCCACAAAATAATATTGTCACAAGACGAAGGTGTCTATAAGAATGTAGTGTTAGTGCTACCACCCCTCCAGATTTCACATGCTTATTTTTATCCAGTTAATCCAATTTTTTCCAGTTTTGAGAAAGCAGGATTTATTGAATGTCTGAATAATTCTCTAATGAACAGATCTCTGTTTTGAAGATAAGAACACTGGCCTTAGTCGGACCAAACTCCCATCCCAAAGCTCACTGTCTCTTCTGACAGCAGTGCCCAAGGAAGAGGCAGGAACACAGCAAGCAGGGACTAATGCATTCCCAAAATACTTCCAACAGAGCATATTTCCTCACTGACAGGGTGCTCAGGCCTTGGCAGGGGCTGCCCAGAGAGGTTCACAGTCCTCATCCCTGGACGTGCCCAAGAAAGGGCTGGGGGTGTCACTCAGGTGCTCTGGGCTGGGGACAAGGTGGGGATTGGACACAGCTTGGACTCCATGGTCTGGGAGGGCTTTCCCAATCTAAATGATTCTCTGATTCCATGTGGGCTGCGGGAATTAATAAACTGTCAGTTGTATTTAATAGTCCTAGGTGGATTTCATTTCCATGAGTTCATTTGGGCCAACTGATGCAGACATGCATGACTGTGCTAAGGAGTTCACCGTGGGGCTGTTGTGCCCAGAGCCTCCTTCCCCTGTCTCTTTTGAGCCTCCTGCATTCAGTCTCTACTTGGCTTTGGTGTGATTTGGTCTCCATCCATGTCCCTCTCACTGCCCATGATTTGAAACTCTTCTGTCTCAGTTCCCTCAGTTACATTTTCTCTGGAATGGAGAGTCCTGCCCCACTTCACTGTTCTTCAGGACACCATCCATGTGCCTTCCCTGGTATGTTCTTGCTGAGATGCAGTGTCCATCCAGAGCTTCTGTGGGCCCAACTATATCTCCTTTCTGACCCAAACTAAATTTATTTTAAGGCTGATCTGTCTTGTTTGGAAGAAGGAAGGGGCTGTGTTTTTTTTGTCATTTGTCAGTAAATAATGATTTATTCAATAAAATGCGATTCATCCCTGTTTCCATAGTACTCAAAGGAGATCATTGTTCCCTGTCAGCTATTTCATAACAGCCGGTGAGAGAATGGGCTGTAGCTGGTAATTTCTCCTGGGTAAGGACTGGATCCACAATATTTTAGACCAAAGAGCTTAGAAACTTCTCTCTAATTAACAGTGCAGGATGAGAGCATATGAGTGATGTCTTCTGGGTCGGTTTGTTGGCTCTTGATTCAATCTTGAAGTCTTAGAAATGAATTGCCACCTTCCCCTTTGATATCTCTGCCCTCAGCAAACACTTCCTTCAGTGGTTTTGACTTCTTAATTTTAATAGCTTTTAATAGCATATGATCTGGAATTGATGTCTTATCTCCAATTCTACAAGCACTTTTTGCCTTCAGGTCTTTCCTTCTCTTTTCTTAGAAGATTGGGTTTTTCTGTAGTATCTGTTTGTATTCCCTTGGAATCATTTCAACAAGCTACAAGAAATTTCTCCTTTGCCATTGCTCGCTCACTTTGTCTTCACTGGAGCCCTTCAAAGGTTTCTTTTGTTGGTTTCTCAGATTTGCAGTGAGAGATTCACAGATATCATTTAGGAGTTTTGGCAGTATCCAGAATTGTGTTCTGTTCACAGGTTACAGAATGTTCTCAAAGATGCCCAGATTTCATCATAAAGCTGCTCAGATTTAGCTTTTGGGTAATGTGAGTCATTCCCACGTCTGCTGCTTTGGAATGATGGCCACCAGCTCTTTCTGTGTGGTTCAGCTCCCAGGTTTGTTGCTCCAAACAGCACAAAAGTACAGCAACATCCTATTAGAAATGGCAGTAGGCAGAGATATTAAAAGCCTTCTTTGTTATCGTAGCAACAATCTTGTGTAAAATCCCACGTAAGTGCCAGGCATTGCAAGTTAATTATCTGAGCTGTTTGCCATCTCAAGTTATACTTGTTACATTTACTGATTATCAACATTGGACTAAATTTGATTTCATCAAGGATTTGTCTCTTGTTCAGAACAATTGCAGATTATAAAGACTGTCTGTCCTGCAAATAATGCCTTTGCTTTTAAATTATCTCTGTGTATCAGCAAGTAATACCTGCAGAAAACTGCCTCATCTACAAAGTTGATTTTTAGAATAAAATCAGTGTTTAATTTCACTGTGAAATTCACATTCCTATGTGAATCCACTTTCTGTGGCTTGCTGTGATGATAAAGTCAAGTAGCCAAATCAAAGGGCTGATAGTACAACACTAAAGACTTTGGTTATGGAGTTTCTACATGTGCGTAGATCAATTTTCCAATGTATACTTTCAATATTTATTAGAATACATATAAAATAAATACTATATATATAAAATAAATAGAATATATAATATATATTAAAATAAATGTTTTTGAAGACAAAGAAATCAGTCTTCAAATCACTCGGGTAAGAATACATTTCTGGAATTTATTTTACTGTGTGACTCTTGAAATGTTTAATCAAAGTAAGCCATAGCACTCTGCAAACTGACCACAAATTCTGGGGGTCTGGTGTCTGCATTGGGATCCTGGAGCCCCACTGTCAGAAGCACGCCACGATGGTTGGTTGAGAGATCTCTGCAGACAAGGTTGCTCATGGAACACGTGCTTTATTTGCAAGGGTCATGGGTGACAGAGCCCTGCTCTCAGCTGCCAGCCCAGCTGATGGCGTGGTCCCAAGAGAGGGAGAATTTCCTGTTACAGTCACTTTTATCCCATTCCATGTTGAATATTCTATTTACAGTGACCAACCGGTGTGAGACACAAATCCTACAGAATTTACATACAGCCTATGAGAACTACTAGATTTGCATAAGGGCTACATTCTAAACGTTAATGCTGATCTCTAAAATCCCCTCTTCCTGCCTTCTCAGCAGGCCCCTTCCCGCATGGTCAGAGGTATTGCCCAGTATCCTGTCTTCTGGTCTGGCATGCCTCACATCTCAAAAACTGCTGTCATTTCTATTTCACTGACAGGTTGATGTTTTCAGAACCTGTTGCCAAGCAATCATATTTATAAGATTTCCCTGGATCACCTTCCCCAACACCCCACCACAGTGTTGTTCAGCCGCCAGCCCTCTCAGTGGCTGCGCTGGTTCTGCAGCTCCCCTGCCACGGCAGCAGCACCTTCCAGGGGAGCCCAGGGAGCAGGGGAGAGCAGGGGAGACTGCATGAGAGAGCTGCAGGCTTCTGGACTTCTGGAATGAAGGATATAAATTTGAAAATGGATTCGCTTGAGAAAGGGAAAGCATTATGGGTTACAAAGATCTATTTCAAAGAAGCTCTGAACATGAAACGAACAGTTCTGTAATTCAAGTGAGGTTCCAGGGCAGCAGCATAGTGGGTGTCCTCATCAGTGCAGTGGTTTGTTCTTCAAAAGTTTTTTGCTTGACTTCACCGGAATTTATCTTAGTTAACAAGTGTACCTTCATCTTTGAAGAATGTCCTTGCCTGGACAAAAAAATATTCTTTAGTATTATGAAAAGACTGGGAAATAGGTTCACTTTTTTTTCCCAGACAGCTTTTTGCCGCCCTGAGTTTCACTTGATGAATGAGAAAAACTACGGTGGCTTTTGGAACTGGCCCCACCTCCAAGGTGCCTTATTAAAGAGAACTACAGGACTTACTCTAAATGCTTTATATCATTCCAGTGGAAGGTGCTCCTTACTTGGAGGGCCTGGCTATCAAAAGATCGGAAGTAAAAATGCAAGGGCTTCCTTTTCTAGTACAGCATAATGCTTCTCCTTTTTTCTCCCCCTCACAAAGGACAAGCAAAGCAAGTTATGCTTATGTGCATTGAAAAAGGTTTGACCTACCCAAGCTTGATCATCCAGTTTCCTGCCTTGTAAATATCAACCTTTGTCTTTTATTCATGATTTTTTTTTTTTTTTTAAGTATAAGCTTATCCAAGTTTATCCAACCATATCCAACTTGGCCAGGCTATGGCTAGGATAATGTGTTGGTGTACAGATGGGAATAGCCAGTAGCCAGTCAGGCCGTTGATATTCCAATATTTATTTTTTTGCCCAGTCCACCTTTGTCCTCTCACTTTCATCATGAGCTTCTTTTTCATCCAGGACTTAGGGATCAGAGTGATGGGAGCCACAATCACAAAACTTATCTCAGAATGGATGTTTGGGATAGAAAATTACTCCAAAGCTTTTGGTTTAGTCATGGCAGTCCCTGAAAAGGGCTGGTTGTCAATGAAATTCCCATCTTCTCTTTCACCACTTTGGCTAAATTTGACCATTTTTCCTCTTGAGCTCAAGTGACCACCAAACTATCAGTCCTCCCTTCTCCATCTTTTGTCCTTCTTCATTGTTTCACTACTGCCACTGTCCCATTCTTGTCTGTCCCAGCTAGAGAAACTTAAAGGGTTTAAATTGCACTTTGGGCACTTTTTCCAGTTTGAAATGCATGTGAGATCCTGTATTGCATCCCAGAAAATGACCTGTGTTACAGCAGGTGCAAGCTGAGGTCCCTGAGAAGAGGCAGAAGTTGCAGTGTGGATAGGATTATTGGTTTGGTTTTGGCAGGATGAACTCATTCATCCCTGGACAGTTGAATTGGGAACCAGGATCTTACCTAAAATCCTGGCTGCATGAGACAATAATCAACCAATGGAGCAAAAGTGAAACACCTTGTTCATGGTTTAAAAAATACAGCTGAAAAAAAATTAAATGAAAGGAACTACGTTTAAACCCAGATCACAAAAGTATAAAGGTGGCTTGCCTTTAATGGAAAGGCTTTGCTTAACTTCACCCCCTAAACTTCTGCAATTCCAGCTTTTCCCCTCCCTTGCACGCACTCCACAGGTGATGGCTGTCTGCAAGCTGGCACATCTGCATGTGTCACAGCAGGACTTGACTCCCTTAGGAGGTGATCCTGTGGCTTCCTGTTTTCATTAATTCATCTATAGAATTAGCTTTTTATTAATGATTACCCCAGCCAGAAAGTCTGAGGATAATCAGGCACCAAGGACTAATCCTTCATACCTAGATCTCTTCATAAATAAACCTGTATTTTAAGTATACCTGAGTTTCTCTTCATCATACTTACATGACTCATCTTTGTCAAAAGAAATTACCTTTCCAGTGACCTTTAACTCTGATTTATCTCCAGAAGAAGGAGCAGGACAGACACTGGTTGTTAAAATGGGATTCATGGTTTCCCTTGGGTAGGACTTACTGGTTTTGAAACTTCTCCTTGTCTTCTTTCTGCTTTGAAGGTTGTTTGATCTATATGAATTCTACTAAAGAAAAAGGCCATTGGAGGTGACTGTGTCCTGTCAGCATGTGATCACAAAAGACCATTTCAGCAGCGTTCAGACCCACTCTGTAATGGCACAGTCATCCTTGGGAGTCATGCCCCTGTAGACGTGGACAAACCCTTGAAGCAGAAGAAAATGTTACTGGCAGGTAACTGAGTGCAGGTGAATTCATGGTGATTAACTGGAAGCTTTTTAAAGTTCTTATAATCTTATATAGAAGAGTATTTTGAGATTCGCCATTGAAGGCAAAGATTTGCGTTGAAAATTTAGGTAAGTGGTCAAATTGTTTCTGATAAACAGATATTAAGTTTCTGTTTTCTGTGGAATATAATTTAGTAACATTTGATTGCTATAAAGCATCCTCACTGGTTTATATTTGGTGGTACCTGACAAGTTGCAATTGCAGTTTGTGTACCTGTGCCTGCTGTTCCTGTACACAAGGTCTGGAGTGCCCGGTGCAGTGGGGCCATGCTGGGTGTCCCTGACACAGCAGCAAATGGCTCCAGGAGAGGACACGTCCCTGTGCTGGTGCTGGAGCTGGTGGGATCTCCCTCAGCTCCCCTTCCCCGTGTGCAGTGCTCACCAACCCCAAACACCAACAAACCCCACCCAAACACACCTCCTGAGCTGCAGCTCCAGAACTACATCACAGGATCATGGAATGGTTTGAACTGCAAGGGGCCTTAAAGCTCATCTCATCCCACCCCTGCCATGGCAGGGACACCTTCCACTATCCCAGGCTGCTCCAAGTCCCATCCAACCTGGCCTTGGGCACTGCCAGAGATGAGGCAGCCACAGGTTCATCCTGTGCCAGGGCCTCTCCACTCTCACAGCCAAGGGTTAGTTCCTAATATCCCATCTAACCCTGCCCTCTGGCAGTGGGAAACTATTCCCCGCATTCTGTCCCTCAATCTCTCATCAGTATTCTCTCTCCATCTTTCCTGTTGGCTCCTTCAGATACTGGGCATTTTCTCTTTTGCTGAAGGTGTTTGGAGTTTGGGGCCCAAATTTCCTTGCTGGGAACTGAAGGATCAGGTGTGTGAGCCCCCTGTTTTGGGAGGAGATAGTCTGGATTTGAGGCTCTCTGTCTTGGGGAACTGGTGAGAAGGCTGATGGTGGTCCTGGACACAGGCTAGCTCAATGACTGGAGCTTATTCTGTGTTGAAGAGCAATTCAGGGATTATCAGCCCCTTTGTTAGACAGATTCTCTATTTTTTTTTCAGAAATAATACCCTTCCTCCAACTCTTCTCTTCCCAAACTACCCTGGAGTATTCAGTTACTGTATTCGCACAGGTCTTTAGGAATATTGTTATATAACACTGTCAAATTATGCATATGTATTTCTATTAATATGATACACATATTTTATATATATATATGTATTTGACACTGAGAAGACTCACAGAATTAGTAAGGCTAGAAGGTACTACACTGGTTTCCTCTGGTGGGACTTATGAGTGGGATACATCCAGTGCCACCTCTCTGCTCAGGCAGGGAGGTGGCACCAGTGACCCTCTGTGGTCCCTTCCAGCCTGACCCATTCAGGGATTCTGGCTTATTTATTCTGGCCAGTTTGATGGCTGAGGGCAAAGTTCAGACTGTGAGGACATGGACTCTAATTTTGTGTATTGTACTTTTCTGACTTCATGTTTTGCTTAATTTTGTAGGAGCTTGAGTTTCAATCTGGCACCCTTAATCCTGAGTTACAAATGTATTATGTAACACATCCAGACAGTGTTGACCTCAGCTTACATGCCCTTTTGGGGTGGAAAAGAACAGCTATTATTTTATGCTGAAGTGATTACAGGGAAATATTGAGTGATCTTTGGCCTTCCTTCCTTCCTTCCTTCCTTCCTTCCTTCCTTCCTTCCTTCCTTCCTTCCTTCCTTCCTTCCTTCCTCCCTTCCTTCCCTTCCTTCCCTCCCTTCCCTCCCTTCCCTTCCTTCCCTTCCTTCCCTCTTTCCTTCCTTTTTGTTTGTGTTTTTTTTAAGGAGAGCATTAGTGTGATCTGGGAATATTCAGGAACTCAGCATCTGACTGAATCTTTAGAAGGGGCAGATTCAGCTGGAAAACCTAGTGGGAACAATTTCCTCTCCCTTGGCAAAAATAGAGATTTGACTTTTTTTTAGAGGTTGCCAAGAAAACTACTTCAAGACTATTAAAGAAAGGGGAGACAGTAATAGTTTAGTTATTGGTGGCAGTGTGAGTCCTCAAATATTACAGTTAAAATATTACACTTGCACAGCCTCTCAGTGTTCTTACCAACACACTTCTACAGAGATGCTTACACTAATTCCTCTTCCATGGAAAATGTATTAATTAAATTAGCAATTAAAACCTGAAGTTCTGGGAATTGTCAGAAACCTGGATGTCACAATTTGGAGCTGATGTCCACAGATGAGTTTGCTGAGGGTGACAGTGCTCTAAAGGAAACTGTGAGTAATGAGATGACTTTGGAAGTAACTGGGAAAAAAACCCACCAAACCGATGAAGTTGATGTAGAAGTCCAAATATTTCATCTCAAATCATAAAATAAATGTTGTACCAGCCTGCTTATATCTATGCTGAAACACATGAGAAAAACCAGCAGCAGAATATCTGAGGCCAAACAATAATCTAGTAATGAAAAGAGAAACCTAAATGTCCACGGATTAGTGAGACATAAGAGGACACCAGGAGCCCTCTGGATACATTTTAGAGCCAAAGTTGGTGCCACCTTCAGCCTTGTAGGAAGCCCTTTACCTCCAAGCTGTGCATCCAGGACCTGATGGTGGAGTTGGAAGAGCTGTTGCTCACTTCAAAGGGGAGTTTGTAGATTACAGATAATGGTGCTAGTTTATAATTCAGCTCATAATGCCCATCAGTTTGAAACATTTAAGGAAGGAATGAAGTGCCTTTGTCAGTACAGAGAAAGAAAAGGGCTGCAGTTGCCTCAGATATGAATGTCTCTGCTGAGAGATTAAAGCTCTCCTGGGTGCCATTCCCAGGGCTGCTGTGGGGACTTAAGGGCGTGTTCAGTTTCTTGACCAGACATTGGAAATATGCCCATATAGCCCCAAATTAGGGTAATTGACAAAAAAAAAGGAGCCTCTTGTTTGTGCTCTCTGTCACACCTCGAGTTTTCTGTAGGGTCTTGGCACCAGCCTTGGCAACACTGAGGCAGTCGAGCCCTTCATGGACTGGGGAAGGTGTGTGTGTCACAAGTGGGACATTCCTGCAGGTCCTGCCAGGCTTTAGAGTAATTTACGGTGGGCAGCTGGTATCCATGGAAGGGAAGGCAAAGATCTTGGAAGCACTTTGCTGATAATTTGTTTTGTTGTTGCTTTATATTTAAAGTTTGAAGAACAGAGGGACTCCTGTCCTTTCAACTGCAGGCCTCAAATTCCCAAGCTGGAGCTGTATTTTTTAGTCCCTGATAGGAGCACACCCACCATGTGTGTGCCAGGGGACACACACAAGGCCTCACATTTACTCAGCATTCCCGCTTCTTCCTAGATCTCCATCTGCTGGCAGATGTGCCTTTCAAGTGGGGGTGCTTTGGAAAGGAAGGAACAAGAGAGAGCATGTGAAAATGTGCAGCAGCTGCCAGATAGGCTCCCTATGTATATAGTTATATTTATATGTGTACATAGCTATACTTATATATGTGTATATAGCACATATATATAGAGTTATATATGTAGTTGTATATGCCTATAGTTATAGGATAGTTATATGGATAGTTATATGGATTTTATGGATTTATCAGGCTTTTAGTATATAGTTATAGTGATACTTGTGTATAATTATGTACAGATATATATGTATATAGTAAGATTTGCATATACATATCTGTATATAGTTGTAGGTATATTGATATTTCATAGGTGTGTTGATATTTAAGTAGGTAACCTGACTTTTACTGAATCTGCAGTAAGTTTTAAAACAGAAATGGGTGTTGATTTGCATTTTCTCTGTGTTTTAAATTGCAGATGATCAAGTGTTGTAGTTGAAAACATGCTTCGTGTTTCAGTAGTTTTGTCTGTGACGACAAATAACCCTCAGCACAGCGACAAGTTTACAAAAGAAGGGACCGACTCCTCGTTTGCATCATTTATTCATTTCCGCGAGTGGCTCCAGGAGTGCCACAATCCCGCTCGCTGACCGGTTCGCTTTCCTGGAGCCCCTTGTCCAGGAGCAGCAGGCAAGATCCCCGGCCCGCCGCAGGTCCCGGCCCGCGGTGCTCCCGGTGGGTTCCCCGGCGCCCTCCTGCATCCCCGCTCCGGCCCGAGCCCGCGGCTCCGGCCCGCAGCAACCTCCACCTCCCCACGGAGCCCGAGCAGCGGAATTCCAGACCTCTGACATCAGCCCGACCTGGAACCTCCCCGAGCCCGAGCGCGGGGGCGATGGGCAGCGCCCCGCGGGGCAGCGCGGCCGGCCCGGAGCCGCGGCGGTCCGGGCCCGGCC